>PISX010003882.1:0-130061 GCA_004024625.1 Mellivora capensis
AGCAGATCTTCACTAGCAAATACAAAGTTCTCTTGCCATAACATATAAAGAATATGCATGAAAAAGGTGTAGGTATAGTCCTTCTTTTGAAAGAATAACTATGGAAGTCGACGGGGATACTATGTTATACTGTCACTAATACTTTCAAGCTTTCAACAAGACCGAGGATGTTTGGCAGGAGACAATGACGAACGAATAGGTAAGCGAGACTTCAGCTAAACCCGTTGAGTCAAAGAAAGTCACTCTTGAAGGAGAAAGAAAACCATTCCCAAGTAAGAGTTGTACACATTTTTCACCCTCTGGAAGGTACATTAAATTCTATACTTCCACTACCTAAGTTCTGGGAGCTATGTCCTTTCACCTGGACTCAGGAGCATGGATTTTTCTCATAAGGTAAGCACCCTGCTGTACGGAGTACAACTGTATTAGAAACACCTGGTACATATTTTGCACATATCATTGCCCCTAAATAAGAAACATCTTTTTTATGTGATACCCTCCAGTATGAGGACTGCTTCAGAAAGAAAAACTCAGAGTGCTGGATTTATGAAAAAACTGTGTTTTGATTCCTAACATAATGCTCTCCTAAAGAACATTCAACTGTAAATCTGATCACACACCAAATTTATCTTCACTACCTTCTCTACCTTCTATGCTCCATTTCTTTACTTTCTACACTTCTCCACTTTATCCCTTCACTACATCTCTTCACCTCCTCATTCTCCACTGAGGAAGCATCCTTACTGTGATTGTATGTTTAAATCTTAAATCTTTAGGGACTTTGTAGATCATCTGCTCCTATCTCTCATTTAAGGAGAAAAAAGACACAAGAAGAACACTTGATTTTCCCAAGTTGCATTAGGTAGTGGTAAAGTTATCATCATTAGATGCAAAATAGTCATGAGACCCAAGTCAGTGTTGCATCCTGTGGCCTGTGGTTTTCCATGAACTGTGATGTCTTGAGGGCTGGCATGCCCATTCCCAGGCATGATTCTTGTCCTAGAGATGATGTTCACCTCTTGACTTTTGTGTTGCTGCCCAACTGGCTCCTACACTGAATGCTGCAAGAAATTCCAGATTTCCTACTTTGAAAGAACAACTATAAAAAAAGACATAAATTAAACATAATTGCACAAATTCAGGGCAGTATCATTAATTTTGGTTTATGAACTTAGGAGAACACAACTTTTAATGTTAGAAAGTTGGATTAGAAATCAAGAAGCTAGTTTCTGATTTGCTCTAAGTACCTTGGAAAGTTTGGGTAAATTTCTTAATCCTTCTGTTTCTCATTTCCCTTATCTGGAATTTAAGAGGATTTGTAGTAGATGACTCTTAAGGTCCCTTCTAGCTAGAAATTTCTGTGATTCTTTATCATGCAAAGTAAAGTGGAAAACTGAGATAACCACATAGGTGTAGCAAAGGGTAAACAAGGCTCAATACTTTGCTTTATTTGTCTGCATATTTCGGACGAAAATAATTTCTTAATCCTGAATCACCGGTACAATTGTGTCTGCTTTGACTTTACTCTGTGTGCCGATGCAGCCAAAACCCCATGCTTCATTCATACATAGAGTCTGGTAGACCATGTGAAACAGAATGCTAGATTGAGCTATGTGAAATTGGCATACACTGTACTTATATTAAATGGATCCACATTCCCCGTGGCAGAATCGGAAAGGCAAGGCACACAAATATAAATAAATGGAAAACTTCAAGGCTTGTTTATGTAACTACATTCCAGTGTATGTATGAAGACATTGCAATTAGGAAAACTTTGCTTGTCAAAACTGGTCATTTAAAATTTGTTCTCACTTCCTTCTCTCTGTGATTTTTTTTTTAGCAATGGTTTTTAATCACCTCCTTCACCAAAAATAAGTTTAAGTGTGTCTTCAATTCATTTGCACTTTTACTTTCCCAGCTTTTCCTGACAGCTTTTTCTTGTACGTGGCATTAAATAGTTCTGCTCTGGTTCCCCTGTATTAACCCTGGGGCTGAATTTTGCCTTGACGCACATCCTAACACATTGCTAGTACAGTAAACTTTTCGTTGAGTCCTTTAAATAAGGTTTGAGCCTATTATTAGAACAATGCATGCATCTAAACAATGATCTGTCCGTCATTTTCTATATTTCAAAAGTTTTCCTGCCAACGCTCAATTTTTAAAACTGCAACTATTAAATCTCCTATTTCCAATGAAGCTAAAATGGAAATAGTTTCCAAATAAATGTTGCCCTTTACTGCACCCTATCCTCACACCCGGTATCTTTCCTTTTGTGTTCAGTCCAGCCGTGGACATTATATTCAAAGTAGGAATCAAGCAAATGCCTTACGAAGGTTCTGTATCTCTCTTCACTCTCATCTCCTCTCCCTTTGATGAGATAACCTAGTAAATCCAGGTTGCTTTTTCTAATGCAGTTCTGCTCTATGCTGATGGTTTTACAGATTTTCCCACAATATCCTCCAAATCCTTTTCTGGGTGTATGTTCTACATAATTGGCTTCTTGATCCTGTACTTCTTAGTTTGTATCTTTGTACCTGAACTGCATTTAGCATCCTCCGCTTTAATCACCCACAATTCAAATCCTTTTCAATCTGATAATATTGCACCTTATTATTTGCTAAGACTTCAATTTTAGTATCACTAGCAAATTCAATGATCTTTTCTCCTCTGACTATGTCCCCAAATATGTAGGCCTTATTCCCAGAGCTCTGGAAAGCTTGCTATTTCTAACCCCCTTCGAAGCTGAACTTGCCATCTACAACTGCCTTCTGTCTACTACTCTTAAATTAGTTTTCCGCTGCAATATGCTATTTTACCTCCCGTTTCCTGGGTCTGCCTTGGATATAAATCTTTGATGTGAAATCTTGTCAAATGTTCCTCAAACACAATTTTTTCTTATCTGTTGAGGCAGTGGTGCTGCCCAAGAGCGGCTGACAATTAGAGAAATATGGCCTCCTGTGTGCAAGTCCATCTTGACGATCTCTAAGCAAATTTGCTAGGATTCTCTGTTTACATTTGGAGAAATCCAAGCAGTCTCTTAAAATAGACAGACAGATAAAGCAAGCCATAAGCATTTCCTGTTTTATTTTCTTAAACTTTCAGGGACAGAAGACTAAGGCCCAACTTTTCCATGTCTGTTCTGGAGGTTACTATATGTTGGTAAGGTGGCCTTTGTCGTGTAGGCTCAGATCTGGAGCAGAGTGTAGTTTTGTGCCGTGTGGAAGTTTGTGCACAGATGAGGGGTGGCCTGGCAAAGTAGTCTGGACAGACTGATGGCTACAATACCATTGGTGATGACCTGCTAGACCTTGTTAAGTATTTACCATACGTCAAACCTTGTTCTAAGTCATTTCCATTCTTTTAACCTAAGAGTGTTGTCTTGAAATGAATATAGACTTCCAGAAAAGATGTGAAAATGATACAGAGAATTCTTGAATACCTTCCACCCAGCTTCCCCTATTGTCAACCTCTTGCATAATCAAAGCATGATCACTGAGACTTGGAAAGTAACATGGGTGTAAAACTATTAACTAAACTATGGGCTATGGACATTTTTACAAATGTGTCCTCTAATGTCTTTTTTTCTGCATTAAGTTGTGCCCTTGGAGTCTTCTTCAATCTGTGACAATTCCTTGTCTCTCCCTGTCTTGTCTGTGGCAATCTCTTATCTGTCATGATTTCACATTTTTGAAGTGTACTGGTTGGGCATTTTGTAGAATATCCTCTAATTATTTTCTTTTCCTGATGTTTTCTTATAGCTACCTTAAGATCATGCATTTTTTGGCAATAACGCCACAGAAGTGATGTGCCCTTCTCAGTGAGTCTTATCAAGGGATGATGCTAGCCTTGATCATTTGATAAGATGATAAGTCTGCCAGGTTTCTATTTTTCCTTTTGTAATTAATAAGTACTGGGGGGAGATATTTTGAGATTATGCAAATACCATGTTTCTCCTCAAACTTCTGCTCACCAGTTTGAGCATACATTAGAGTAACTTGCCTATAACAATTATTACCCTAGTGGTTGTCCATTGGTGATTTCAACTTCCCTCTTTTATTTCATATTTATTCATTGGAATTCTTCTGTTAGCAAGATCTTTCCTTTCTCCTCTCTTTATTTATTCACTTATTCAGTTTTGCACCTACATTAATATGAAGCCATGGATATTTATTTCAAGGGAGATGTGTAAAAGGGTCTCTGTAGAATTCAGCAACATAAAAAATATACTGCTAATTATGTGTGAAAACATTGGCAATGTCTATTTAGGAGAAAGTAGGTCTAAAAAATATGCTTAGACAGATATTCAGCGTGAATAGATTGTCTGATGGAGAAAATGGCTTCCCAGAACTGTCCCAACAGCCACCAGATTTGCCTCATTGGATTTAAAACAAAAGAACATCATCACTCCTGGATCTCACCTCATGAAATGTCGGGTTGGAGGAAGGTAAAACAGATATGTATAGATTCAGTATTGGAGATGATCAAGTAGCTGCTAACTCTAATAATTCAGGAACAGAGCAGGTAGCAGGATGTGATAATGGAAAGAAGCAAAAAATTGCCTGCATGCTGTCTATGGAGGAAGTCAAGTCTGGGAAGTGGGACATACTGGCATCGAGCTGAGGAAACTGAAACTGATAGAGGGATGATGGAATAACCTTGCCAAATGCACCTTGCTCACCCAAGGCTGTCATTAATAAGTTGCTGACACAGTCCCAGAACTTATTCCTGGTGCACCAGAGCTTGGCAATCAACAAAACTGAATCCCAGGAGTATAGGGCTGAGGCCACTGACCTAATTCCTGCCTCTGTCACACCCAGATCAGAGCTGGCACAAGCCTGGGCCTACAGGGCTGTCTGCCAACATACTCAGTTGCAGGGAGTAGAAGAAGACAAAGGCAGGAGAAATGAAATAGATGGCAGAAAATCAACATTTTGTAGCAATCATTTCATGGACAGCATCTATTCATTCATTAGTCTATATGTCCCTTCATTTCTTTCATAAATATTTATGGAGGACATACCATATTCCAAGCATTGTGCTAAGCTCTGAGAGCCCAAAGGTAAACAAGTTATGATCCCTGCTCTCAAAAGGTGTTTATAATCTTCACCTTCTCTCTAAATCCTGTTTGAGAATTGCTGCCTCTGATTTATTCATTCATCAACAGCAGAAATATATGTAATGAAGATCTATTCTGGCTCTACGGAGATATACCAATAAAAGTCTCTGTACTTGTACTAAAAGAGCTCATAGGTGATAAGCACAACTGTTATACGGTGTGATAAGTGTTACAGTGGAGATGGGCACAGGATCTGTGACAACAAATGGAAGAGGCTCCTAACATAGACCAGAAGTGTCAAAGGTTTCTTCACAGCAAAGGCACTAGCCTGAGTCATGAAGGGAGGGGAAGGTTTGCAAGATAAGTAGGTATCAAGAGGACGGCAATTCTGGATGCAAGAGACAGCAAAGCTCATTTATTTTAGAAATGCAAGTCACCGAGTAAGATTGAATTATAAAGTTCAAGGAGAAAAGAGGTAAAATATGAGAGTGGAGAAGCAAGCAGGAGCCAGACAACAAAGCACTTGGAAAATATTCTACAGTTTAAAGTCTATCCTGAAGGCCACAGAAGCTATTTAAGCAAAAGAGGGGACTAAATCAGGTTTAGATTTTGAGCAATCATTTTGGAAGCAGTGTAAAGAATAGATTTGAGAGACCTAAAACAATAGACAAGGAGGTAATAAGGAAGGCCATTAAAATAAATCAGGCAAGACTTCTGGGTATATATTCAAAGGAAATGAAAACAGGATATTGACAAGATATCTGCATCCTTGTGTTCATTGCAGCATTATTCACAATAGCCAAGACACGGAAACAACCTAAGGGTCTGTCACCAGATGAGTGGATTAAGAAGACAAGAAGACGTGAGCTATAAATATAGATATCCAATTGTATATTATTCGGCCATGAAAAAGAAGGAAATCCTGCCATTTGTAACAACATGAATGGACCCTGAGGGAATTATGCTAAGTGAAATAAGCCAGACAGAGAAAGACAAGTACAGCAAAGTATCACTTAAGACACAGAATCTAAATAAAAAGCCAAACTCAGAGAGTAAAAAAGTGGTTGCCAGGAGCTAGGAGGTGGGGGAAATAGGGAGGGTTTGTGACAGGGTACAAACTTTCAGCTATAAAATGAACAAAGTCTGAGAAGCTAATGCCTAACATGGTGACTAAAGTTGATAACACTGTATTGTGTAGTTTGAATTTGCTCAGAGAGTAGAACTTGAATGTTTTCGTGCACACACAGAAAGTTAAATATGTGAGGTGGTAGATGCATTGATTCAACTAGATTGGCAGAGGAATCCTTTCATAGTGTAAGCATATATCAAATCATCATGACGTACACTTTACATGTTTTATAATTTTACTTGTCCATTAGACCCATAAGCCTCAAAAATTAATAAGTAAATTACATATAGTACTAATAAACTGGTAGGACATATAGAAATCATATTTCTTAAATTAGAAAATAAATAAACATATCAGTCAAGAAATGACTAAACAAAAAAAGGAATAGATTGGTAGCCATGGCCTTAGAGAGAATGGAATGGATTCCATGATCATTAAGAAGTCAGGATACAATGATAGACTGATGGTGTAGTTGGGGACAGTTTGACTTAAAAAACAGGGTACTATTCTCAGATAGAAGGAAAACAAGACATGTAGAAAATTTAAGTGAAAAATCAGTATATATGTCAAATTAGAGGTACCTGTTAAAAAAAAAAAAATTCAGGAAATGTCCAGGTAGGAATCACGATTCTAGGACTTAGGAGAAATGAGCCTCATGTAGAGATTTTTGGAGTCTGTCTGATACTTGAATGTGCATATGAATCACCTGGGAATTTCATTAAGGTGGAGCTTCTGATTCCATGGTAGGTCTGAGGTGGGGCCTGAGGTTCTCGGTTTCTGACAGACTGTCACATGATGAGGAAGAGGTTGGTCTGTGTACCATATTGTGACTAGAACCATCTTGAAAAACTTGCTGTAACATATTTTCTTAAGCCCCATCCCCAGAGATTCTGATTTAATGGTGAGGGTTGGGCCCATGATACCGCTTTTCTAATAAGCTCATGGTAACATCAGTGCTGCTGGTCTGAGGATCCCACCCTGAGAGACTCCCTGTTTCTGGATGGTGAGCACATGATTTCTATGTGCTCAGAGTGTCAGGGAATCATTTTTAGTATATAGAAACAACAAAAAAAAGTCTTTCTCCAAAGAAGGGAAAGAATAAATTAAAGAAGGGGAAGTAGCAAACACTGTCCCCCAGGGCCTGCAGTGGGCATCTGAGAAAGGAAACACTATCCAGATTTTGGCAGAATAAGAAACCAGGTTTCAGAGAGAAAGAATAAACATCACACAACTAAGCTGAAGACCTGAGGTTCAAAGTGAAACTGACTCTGTGTCCAGTGCTTTCCACCATGAAGAGCACCTCTCATGGACCCTTTTCCTAGGCTCCTCATTTAAATCTTTAAAAATTTAGACAAAGAAAAGGGATTATTGGAATTCATCCTAGTTATTAACAGTCATTATCCAATGCCCTTGATCTTGAGCAGACTCATGCAAGTCTAGGATTACCTGCTGAATGAAAGTGACCAATACTCACTGGTCATCTTCAGTGAAGAACTGGTTTTCTTCAAGTATTGTCTTCTCCTCAGCTAAGAGAAGATCTGAGACCCAAACATGCCTGTGACATTGCCCTCATGACATCCTTCCCAGTCTTCATGTCCTATGATCAAGAACCAAGAGAACCAGGACTTCCCCAAATTCCATCACCCAGGAAAATGTTATTAAATCCAACTTTATTTGCAAGGGATCTAGCAATCACAGTTTACACACTTACATAGAAAGGACTCCCTTCATCTTTGTGAGACATAATCAGAGGTCTCAGAGAAGAAAAGTGACTTTGCTAGTGGCTGCCCTGGAATCTGAACCAGTGCTCTGATTTCAGTTCCTTTTCCTGCTACTTAGGAAAGTTTCTTCATAATAGCCCCCAAAGTTGAATCCCTCCCTTTTTTCCCTAAAGACACCTCTTACAAAATCTATGCATTTTGTGGACCAGACTGTATCTGGTGTTTGTTTTGAGAGACTGAACAATTTTGGGCCACCTTCAGAAAACTCTCTTAGCTTTATAGAAATTATCATGCACACTGCCTTTTTTCCTTCCAACTAGCAAAAAACCAGCTCATGGCTCAGTCACACACACAAAAATAATAATAACAATATATGTCCAAAAAAATGAAAAGCCATTGCTCTCCCTTTGCCATGGCAATATTGTATAATAAGCAAACAGATGATAGAGAATTCTGCAGAAAGTCCCGCAGATTCCAGCACAGAGACAGACCAAAACCTTTACATGGTATTAAAACTATAATCCTACATGACCTTTAAAATATATTTTACCTTCACTGCTGTGATGAACAAAACTGTGTTTTAACCAAACCACCAAAACTGCTAATGCATATGAGGGAAAGTATTTAAGGAAAGAGGTTATAAGACTTGCCAATGATTCCCTCTCTCTTGCGTGCACACACACACACACACACTCACACGTTGTCTCATACACTCTCATGCACACTCTTTCACACATATGCACATGCTCTGACATACACACTACCTCTCTCACACACACACTCATATGTGCACTCTCATACACAGACCATCACTAAAAGGAAAAACTAACAATTATTTTCTCTTCACAAGATTAAATTCAATTGCAAACAGTCTTAAGGCAATGGAAAAAGGTGGAAAACTTTCTGAGAGATCAGTGAAAGCTTTCAAGATTACTTGTGATTAAGGAACTGATTGGTTTTAGGGCTAATGAATTCTCAATTTTGCAAGCCTATGAAAGCAAAGAACACCTGGGTTAGTTTGGATATTTGTGAAAAAAGAGTAGGTTATTGATATCTTAACCTTGTATCATGGACATTGAATATTGTACACATGAAATACTATTTTGCATTGCTATTGTTTCTAAAGGATAAGTGATAATATTTACACAATAAAATATAATGTTTCAAATTCTAAATTTTAAATGTGTGTTTTATTAATCAATTTATATATTATCTTGACAATTAAATCAATTTACACTTATATAATTCTTTTACTTTGAGAATATTTTATATAAATATATATATTTAATTTCATGCTTCATAGCTAAGTAAGTCATTTTTAGACAGTCATATCATCGACAATTTATGGATGAGCAAAATAAAGCAAAAAGGGACTAGGTGAATTTTCTAAGTTTAGAAAAGAAGCTAGGGCCAGAATCAGAACTATAGGCCAGGTTGCCTGTCTCCCATTTTCAACATCATTATCCAAACAAACTGTCAAATGACATGAAGACTTTTGGTATATATGCTGCTGTACCTACTAGCCAGAATTATTTTTTTATTGTAACTTTAGTAATTTCAGACAATCTTTAATTCTTGAAGTCAATTGCTTCCTATATTGGTAAGTAAAAATCAAATTCTGAAATTCAGACAAATAAAATACACTTGAAGAAGAAGGAGAGGAGGAGGAGAGTCCTAAGGATGCCTGAATATGACACTCACACTGAGAAATCACCATCCCAAGTACCATGTACTCACTCAGTTTAACTTAAATACCAATGTGATATATCAGCCACTAGAAAATGAAATTGTTCCAGACTGTAAGGGGCTTATAATGTGAAATGAATATTAGATAAAATTAAAAGTATTGAATATGCTTGTATGCAATTGATGAAACACTAAATTCTACCCCTGAAACTAATAATACAGTATATGATAACTAAATTGAATATAAATAAAAAAAATTTAAGTGTGGAATATGCATATTTTAAGCAAGCTATTGTCAATATTATATGATGCCAATTTTTTTTGCGGTGGTTATCAGTCCACAGTGTTGGCATCTAGATTACTGTGAGGTACTTCTAATATGTCATTAATGCTTTCAAAGTTTCAGTTGGAACAAACAGATTATTAATAAGACACTGCCAAATAGAAAAGTTTGAGGATAAATCAAATGAAAGCACTTAATATGAAAGATTGAAATCATATAAAAAGTATATTTGAGCATTTTAATTCTTTTAAGAATCAAAAGATTAAATAACTAGAATCATAAGAAAAAAATAATGGGCTTCACATGGCATTCTCTCATGCCCAATACGCTGCTGTGCTTTTTATGGGAAATTACAGCTGCCAGAGTTAATTTAATTTAATGTAATTTAATTGTTGAATTTGTATTTTCTACACATCATTGGAGGCCCTAAAGCAATGATGTGTTTTTCTTTAAATAAATAATTTCCTCTAACAGTTTAAAGAAATGATTGGCTTAGAAGACATTGGTAGACTGTAGAGAACAATGAAAATATGCAAAGTATCACACAGAAAGATTTCCCTGACACCAATTCACCAATGAAAGCACTGAAATAATTAAGTAGTTTGTTTTTATCCTTTTACAAAAATGTAATTTAGTCCTAAACTCTCCCCAAACACAAATGCCACAGTTACAGAGCTTGGAATAGATGTTATGTGCCCCTCACAACTAGCCTTTCTTTGCCCCACTTTCCCATTATGCACTCATGCTCCACCATCTTGCACTGACCCCTCTAAGTGCATTGAAAATTGTGTAGAAACAAGTGCCTTACATTTAATTTATTCATATACAAACTATCATTAATGTCAACAAAAACAGAGTAGTCCTTAATTCCAAACAAGTTAATGGACTTACTTAAGGACACAAAATTTAATGAAAAGAAGAATGAAACATGAAGAAAAATTACCTTATACCTGGCTTAAGTTATGAAAAGTTGGGTATTTGACTCCTCTGGATATCATCTATTTTCAAGTCACATCTTCTCTCTTCCTACCTCCCCAAAAGCCCTCATCCTAATAGGGCTCCTGGTCTGAATCTCCAAGGGTCCAGAGAAAAAAGGATATGCCTGCCCTTGAAAATTCTTACTTCTTTCCCTTTTCGAAGGCTGAAGGATATACCTTAAAGAAAATGATTCAGTAATGAGATGGAATACATATATATGTGTGGTGTGTGTGTGTGTGTGTGTGTGTGTGCATATATTTCACCTTATATATTTTTCAAATTCTTACTATGTTTTGGGAACTGTATACTTCTTTAATCATCATTATATACTAATGTAGGCAACATTATTATCTGCATTTTACCAATGGGAAAAACAAGGCAAATAAAATTAATAACTTGTCCAATACCGCATAGCAAGTAAAGGCACAATTTGAATTTCTTCCTTGGTTATGATTAACACTGAACTGGTTTTGAATAAGATGTCCAATTGCCATACCTTAGTCTTTGTGATGCCTGGACTCTGTGCAGGCATTCATTGAGCCATCCATGACCACACTTGATTGTATACACACTTGTATATAAAACTCATGCCAAATTCTCTTCTCAATCTCAAAGATTGCTTTGGTATCCAGACTTTCCCATGCAGCTAAATGCCCCTCCCTTCTCAGGAGCAGCAGGAAACTGCATTTCTTCTCTATCTCTACAGCTGGGGTGACTCAGTGAAAGTTCCTCAGGCCCATGTGACACTGACCTACACATCCAATTTTAACTCTTCTATGTCATTATGGTTGTAGAATAGAGTTCCCAAAAGTTCCTATTGAAGATAATAGTGGAAGTGGTCAGTGAGGCCCCTTCTTGAAGAACTTTAACAGCACTATTACTTACAGTGATGTGTAGGGAGTTGGCCCATACCAACTTGTATGGCCCAATTGCCACACCCTCCCAACTCTGCACTGAGTGATAGCACATCAGTATCTTGAAATTAGCCATGGCAAGAGTATTTATAACATAGAAGTTGGAAAACATTATAATTCACAGTTTTTTCCCCTCAAAAGCTGATTATTAAATATTTACAAGTGTTGCTTATGCTTCTTTTTTAATTCCTTTGGCTTTCCTCAATCCAGAAATTATATTTGTTTATTATTTCTTTTTCCTCTTTTTCTGTGGATAAGGGTGAACAAAACTAGATCCATATGAATTCTTTCAAATATTTTAGTCTTATACTTATTCTAATCCTTCTTGAACTATCAGAGACCTTATTATCTATTGGTCAAAATGAGGACAGACAATAGGTTAAAAGAAAGTAGGAAAGATTTGGTTCATACTTCACAAAATATACTCACAGAAGTAATGTGATGTGATTGCACATGGAACATGTCCCAACACTTTCAGATGGGCACAGTGTTATCAGAAAAGTGTAGTCGTTCTGAGGGTCCTGAAACTCAAAGGGTGATCTTCTTTAGAGCATTCAGGGGCTGACACATGCTTGCTACTTTTGGATGCTTCCTGCCCTTAATGTCCTTAATTAAGATCCTGGTTACCAAAAAAAAAAAAAAAAAAAAAAAAAAAAAAAAAAAAAAAAAAAAAAAAAAAAAAAAAAAAAAAAAAAAAAAGTTTACAAAGATTTCCATGTCTAGAGATATGGAGCTGGCATATCTTCCCTATTCATCCCACTAAGTACAATGACAGACTATGAAGTATATGTAAAAGAAAATAAAAAGACTTAAAGGTGAAGAAAGGAACAATCAACTAAACATCTGAGTCATGAGAAATGACACAGTGAAGAGTTCCCTGTTTTGTTTTGTTTTTTTTTCTTCATATATTTCAGAGATGGGGCTGAAGAAGTCAGCAACCCAAGACACAGACAAAAGAACCCCCAATAAAAGCCTGTCTGTCTAAGCAAAGGACCAGAAAAAGGGCAACCTATGAAGACAGAAAACATTTAGATAATCATTGTTCTATTCTAGCCAAACACCACTAACAAACAAAAAAAAATGCGTCCTCACCCCCAACCATGACAGAAAAGCCCAAGTATGCAGCCCAGACTTGAGGCAGCCCCCCTGAGGCTATAACAAGAGGCCCAACATCTTTGCTCGGTTGGTGTCATGGAAGGTCAAGTGATGATCTGAAATGTTCATGCTAATCAGGTGATAATGGAACTCTTCTTTCCCCTCATGCTTTAATGGAGATGATGGAGACAATATGGGGGTCCTGAACTTCCACTCCCCCAACTGAGGCCACCCTTAACATGATGCTGGTGGAGACCACCTGGCAAGTCAAATTTCTGTTCCCACCTAGTAGTAGAGTAAAGCTAGGATATAAAATGGGGGGCCATTGAGAATCCTAAATTTTTACCTCCACCTAGCAGTAGCAAATTGGCACCCTCCTCTCCATGCTAGAGTGATGTCAAAAAGCAAGCTAAAAGAGAAGATTAAAATAAGATAAAAAAAATTTCTTAAGAGGATACAAAAATGACCAAGTTTTAACAAAAAAATTACCCATCATGCCAAAGACCAGGAGATCTCAAACTGAATAAGAAAAAGATGATCAATAGATAACAACATCTGGGAAAACTGGATATGCACATGCAAAAGAATGAAACGGGCCCTTATACGCCATTCAAAAAAATTAACTGAAAATGGATTAAAGATTTCAATGGAAGGCCTGCAATAAAAATCCTAGAAGAAAACAGGGAAGAAGTTTGTTGACATTGGTCATGACAGTGATTTTTTGGATTTGACACCAAAAGCAAAGGCAACAAAAGCAACAATAAATTAATGAGATGACATCAAACTTAAAAGCTTCTGCACAACAAAGGAAACCATCAACAAAATGCAAAGGCAGCCTATGGAATGGGAGAAAATATTTGCAAACTATCTAATGAAAAGGAGTTAGTATCTAAAATATATAAGGGGCTCAAACTACTCAGGGGAAAAAAGAAAAGAAAAGAAAAAGTCAGATTACAAAATGAGCAGATGACTTGAATAGATATTTTCCAAAGAAGACATACAAATGGCCAATAGGTACCGAAAAAAAAATACTCTCATCACTAATCACCAGGGAAATATCAATTACAATCACAATGAGATAGTACTTTACCCCTGTTTGAATGACTACTATAAAAGGCAGAAGAGATAGCAAGTATTTCAGAGAAGGCAGACAAAAAGAAACACTTCCAGACTGTGGGGATGTAAACTGGTGCAGCCTCTATGGAAAATAGTAGAGACAGTCCCCCTCAAATTAAAAATGGAACTACCATAAGATCCAGAAATCCCATTTCCAGGTATATATCTGAAGGAAATACAATTATTATCTTCAAGAGACATCTGCACATCTGTGTTCTTTGAAGCATTATTTACAAGAGCCAAGACATGGAAACAACCTAAGTGTCCATAATAAGAAAAATGTGATATAGAAAGAAAACAGAATATTATTTAACTATAAAAAAGATAGAAATTCTGCCTTTTGCAGCAACATAAATGGACCTTGAAGGCATTATAAGTGAAGTAAGTCAGACAGTGTAGGACAAATGCTATATGATCTCACTTATATGTAAAATCTAAAAAGAAAAAGAAAAAAAATGAATGCACAAAAACAAAGAGAAGAAAGGGAATTGCCAGTGGCAGGAAAATAGGGGAAGGGGGAAGATGTTGGCCAAAAGGAACAGACTTTCAGCTATAAGATAAATTCTGGGTATCTCATGGGCATTATAGTGACTACAGTTAACAATACTGTATGTAAACTTGTATTATATACTATATTATATACTAATGCTGAGAGTAGAAATTAAATGTACTCACAAGAAAAGTGATAAATAATATGAACAGATGATAGATGCACATAAGATAATAGAACTGTTAACTAATCTTACTGTGATATTCATTTTGCAATATATATGAGCATGAAATCATCACATTGTACACCTTAAACTTATACAATATTATGTCAATTATATCTCAATAAATCTGGGGAAAAAATAAAAACACATGTAAAAAAAATAGATGCCAACATCAAGTTGACAAAGTTATTAGGATAATTCTGACAAAATTTTAAAGTAGCAAGATATAATTGATTCAATAAGCAATTACAAAAACACTTGAAAGAGATAAAAAGGAGAGATAAACACATCTACAGTTGTTGTTGGATACTTCAACATTCCTCACTCAAAAAGTGCTAGAACAACTAGACAGAACATCAGCAAGGATCCAGAACTCAAAAACACTATCCACCAACAGGCGCTAATTGACATTTATTGGACACTCCATTCAACAACATTAGAATACATGCTCTTTTCAAGTGCCAAGATAGATCACTTCTTATTCTATAAAACATATCTCAACGGTTTTAAATAAATTAAAATCATACAGTGCATTCTCTGACCCAGTGAAGTCAAATTAGAAACCTGTAATAGAAAGACACTAGGAGGGGTGCCTGGGTGGCTCAGTGGGTTAAGCCTCTGCCTTTGGCTCAGGTCATGATCTCAGGGTCCTGGGATCGAGCCCTGTATCAGGCTCTCTGCTCAGCAGGGAGCTTGCTTCCCCCCTCTCTTTCTGCCTGCCTCTCTGCTTACTTATGATCTGTCAAATAAATAAATAAATAAAAATCTTAAAAAGAAAGAAAGAAAGAAAGAAAGAAAGAAAGAAAGACACTAGGAAATTCTCCAAACATCTAGAAACCAAACAGCACCCTTTTAAATAATCCATTACTCAAAAGAAATTGGTCTAAGGAGAAATGAAAACAAAACAAAACATTCAAACTGAATGAAACTAAAAAGGCAACATAGTTTGATTTCCTAGACAAATAATCTCTTTCTCCTATTTCCTAACTGTGGCCATTAGTGCCCCTATGATCATGGGGAGAAAAGAGAGGAGAGAAGAATAAGAGAGAGGAGAGGAGAGGAAAACTCTGACCTATTTCAGGTTTAAAAAAAAAATTAACATTCTAAAAAAAAAAAATATATATATATATATATACACATATGTATATATATATTTTTTAAATTTAAGATTTTTAATTTAAGATTTATTTACTTATTTATTTATATTAATATTTAATTATTATTTATATATAACTATATATAATTATAATAAATAATTAATATTTAATAATATTAATATGTATTTAAGATTTTATTTATTTATTTGACAGAGAGAGATATCACAAGTAGGCAGAAAGGCAGCCAGAGAGAGGGGAGGAAGCAGACTCCCTACCAAGCAGAAAGCCTGATGTGGGACTCGATCCCAGGACTCAGACCATGACCAGAGCCAAAGGCAGAAGCTTAACCCACTGCACCACCCAGGTGCTCCAACATTCTAAAACTTTTTGAGAAAGAAACATGAGAGTAATCTTTTCAGGATCCAGGACTGAATATAGAACTTGTAGTCTTGACAATGAAAGTGTGATCAATAAAAGGAAACATTGACAAGTTGAAAAATTTTGCTCCATGAAAAGACCTTGTTAAAAGAATGAAAAGACAAGCTACATAGTGAAGAAAATATTTGCAAAACCCGTATCTGATAAAGGACTAGTACCAAGAATACATAAAACTCTCAAACTCAATGGTAAAAACAAACAATCCAATTAGAAATTGAACAAAAGACTTGAAGACACATTTCACTGAAAACAAGCACATGAAAAGATAATCAACATCATTAACCAGTAATGAGATCCAAATTAAAACCTCAATGAGTTATCATAGTGACAACACCCAAAGCTGGTAAAGATGCACAGAAACAGGAACAGTCACACATTAAGGGTGTTTATCAGGTTCTTAAAAAACTCAACATGCAACTACCATACAACCTGGCATGTATCCTGGAGGAAAGACAACTTACGTTCCCACAAATACCTGTAGGTGAACGTTTATGGAAGCTTAATTCAGAATAGCCCCAAACTGGAAACGGCCCAGATGTCCTTCAATGAGTGAAGGATTAAAGAATCTGTGGTACATTCATACCATGAACAGTATTGGGGGATAAGAAAGAACAAACTATTGCATGTAACAGCCTGGGTGAAATCCTAGAGAATTATGTTGAGAGGAAAAAACCCAATCTCCAAAGGTTATACATGGTATGATTCCATTATATAACATCCTTGACGTGGCAAAGTTATAGAAATAGAGGGCAGGTTTGTGGTCACTAACGTGTAAGGAGAGGGTGGGCATGGGAAGTATGGATGCGGTTACAAAATGGCAACCAGAGCATCTGGTGAGGGTGAGTTTTCTGCCTCTTGACTATCAACACCTCTGTCTTGCTTGTGATGTCATAGTATAGGTTTGTGAGATGTGATCACTAGGGGAAGCTGCATAAAAGGTACGTAACCTCTCTCTGTAAAACTTTGTGCGAATCTACAATTATCCCAAAATGTAAAAGTTTCGTCAAAAAGAAAGTCAGGCACCCAAATTATGAGGACACACGAGGCTGAGGCACTGCCTGGTCCTGTCAGCCTGCCAGTTCTGACTGAGCCCCGTTCACCCCTGTGATGTCCTGCAAACACCCACCCAAAGCAGCTCTGACGCTCCGGGGATTTGACTCGGACAGCGGGTCCTATACCACCGCTCATCCTGTGCTTCCCAGACCTGCCTGGCTTCTGGCCTTCTGCTTTGTTTTTCTGCTTGTAATTTCCAGTCATCTCTGTATTCCTGCCGATGAAACCCTTTCTCTGTCTTCAGGCATTCACTGATTTCCCGGACAAGCGGTCTCTTTCTCCTGTCTCCTGACTGTGGCCATTAGCGTGTCCCTCTGGCCACAGGGAGGGGAAGGTCTCCGGCGCTCCAGCCGGTGGGTGAGGCCGTCCTGGGGGAGGGGGTGTTAACACTGAAGCTGACTGATTAGACGAAGGGTCACTAAGATACCGCAGCCAAAAATGTGAAAGGGAGGTGGTCTCTCCCTCCTTGCTCTTTGTGAACCTTCCCTCTTCTGTGGTTAGAGGGCTTTTTGAACAAGGCAGTGGCCTAGGCTCCGAGCTCGACCCAGGAAACAGAGTGTTTCCTTTTCCTCGAGTCATCCACGTTCTTTCTGCCTCCAGAGCCAAAGCTAAACAAACAATAAGCAGAGGGATGGAATTTGAGGTTTTTCCAATTGAAGCTATCGAGTATCACACTCTTAAAATCGTGAAAGGTTCTCTTAAAAACAAAACAAAACACAACTCTATATTCTCTCTTTCATTAACTGTCAGTAATGGATGCAGATAGGCCCTAAACGGACGCCCTGATCTCTGGCCTCATGGGCCCCACACGCAATGTGGCTGAGGGGAGGCACAAACAACCTGACTCTGTCGGCTTTATTTAAAACAAAACAAAAAAAGAGTCAGAGCAATAGTACCTGTGTCTGACGTCAGCCATTACTAACAAAGGTTCTCACTGAAGCTATCTGAACGGATGTCATTTTTTTTTCCCCCAGATGGCCCATGTGGTTTTTCAGAGAAGAGCTGCACACACGATACGTCTTGGCTGCACAGCACAGGCTTCTCAGGAAGAACCGGATGGCAGAGTCCTAGAACTGCACAGCAGCTGATCTCTGAGGAAGAAGAGGTGGTTTCCTCCACTCAACCCTCTCAATCAAGCTCCTCGCCTCTGTGCGCAAGCCGCAGGCCTTCCCTGGCAGGCGCTTGCTTCTCCAGCCTGATCACGATGCAGGCACGGTTCTGAACCTGCTCTCTGGGCATGTTTTATTTCTTACCGTTCCAGCAAACCCATCACTGAATTTACTCTGGTAAGAAGCAATTGTAAAACCAACTCGTGTGGTACAAACAAAGCAGGGGAGAAATGGCGGTGCTCCTTCCAACACCGTGTCTCTCTGGGCAGAGGAGAGCAAAGGAGAGGAAAAACAGCAGACACCCCAGTCGTCAGTGTCCAAAGTGACTTGTGTGGATGTCTGCTGAATCAAAGGCACTTTTTAAAATAAGTCCAACAACTGTGCTGGGCTTTCTTCTGCCCCCTCCCTTCAGGTTTCTCCCACGGTCTCGAATTGCATCGAATTCCATTCTCTAATTTTTCATGTGAATTTTAGAAAAATCTCCAACCATCTTTGGGAATGTTGACTTAAATTTTTTTTTCCTTTTTTAAGCTGAAGAATCTTTGTCTCAAAGGATCATAAAATATTAAACATTTCCCTCAATCTGAAAAGGGGATGAGATCACACGGTATTTCAAAGGTCCAGTCAGAGTCTGACCATGTACGGCAAGAGGACAAGATAGAAGAATACCACGCGGAAATAGTTTAAGAATGGTTGTTTTCCAAAAATGTCAACTAAGCCATAATTTCCATGTTCATAAAAATTAACATAGGGTGCTCTTTCAGGAAAAAAAATAAATCAAAATATTCTGTCTCCCTGGTTGTTTTGCATCTGTGTTTGGAGCCAGACACACTTTCATGATGGTTCTAACTCCTCTCTCTTATGGGTCCCCCTTGCACCTGCACTCAGTGTTTCCATTTTATTTCCAGCTCTCCCTTCATACCCAGGAGGTGACTCATTTTGGGGTGGTAAACGAGCAAGAATATACCCACGGCTTGAAAATTTTCAAATCAGTGTTAAGTGAATGCAGAAGATTATCCTTAAAATACCTGTCACAACTCAGGTGGCATCTGTTTCAAGAGCACAAATAATCCAATATTTTGTCATCTCATCATTCGTGGCTTTTGAGAGAAAAGAGCAGAACAAGCTATAAGTAAACCAAATAAACAAATTTTGGTTTCGGTAAGGAGGACCAACCAAACTATTTTAAAATCTGGAAATATAATCACCTTACTTGCCTGTGTGGAGGTGCATGTATTTTGACAAAGTTTTAAAGCCTGTGTTTCCTGAAGTAACATGTTTGTCCAAATACCAGTTGATTTAAAGTGAGAATGAAGAAGACATCGGTGCTCCACTATATATAAGCTATCTGTAAGAAATTACACACTTACATACATATATATATATACACATATATATATGTATATATATATATAAACTTTCTAAGTGATCAGATAAGGCTTCTTAATCCGTATAATTAAAACAAACTTAAGCTTTATGTTAGAGCCCGGTTAACGCCTTTGGAGAATTTGAAATAGATAAAAACCATGAATAGTACATTTTACATCTTTTGTAGTTCATTTTCTATTTGTACAAACAAAACAAAATAGAAATGTCTATCTTAAAGGTTGCCATGCAAGTTGCCGAGATGCATGATTCTATATAATTCTATCACTCCCATACTCATATCAATATTTAGAAATTTGCTCTTGAGAGAGATTGATTTACCATATGTGGTGATAACAACCATTACGAACTCCCAATATTTCACAAACCACGATATAAATTGACTTTACTTCACACTCCTGGATGCCATTAGACTCCTCCCCTACCAGAGAAATTGTTTCCATGGTAACCGAAAGGGAAAAAGCACAGGGAGGGGAAAAAAAGGCACAGAAAGCTAATGAAATGAGAGATCTATGGAATAAACAAAATATGGGCAAGTGTTGGATGTCATAACACTTTTATTGTTTTTAGATTCCACATACGTCTGGAGACACTAAGTTCTGCCCAACAACCTGCAGGGCTGCCTGTTTCCCAGTATGGAGCACGCCTTGCAAATGGAACCGGCTGAATCTTTCTATCCACACCAACTCTGTAGAAGGCGTGTGGGCATGGCTGGACTGATTCAGAGCACGGCAGATAGTTAGCTTGGAAGCAGAGCTGTTCACAGGAGCATCGAATCGCCCTTCCTAAGGTAGCTGCAGTTCTTTTTCTAGCCACACACAGAATTCTCCAGTGGGTGTCTGAGCGCTAAAATCCATTCAGATCATTTGGGGCGCTCCGGAAGTTCTCTAGAATGAAACATTAGGCAGCACCTGCTTTTATCTTTTTCTTCATGTTGCTGAAGTAAAATATGCAGCTAATGTAATTTAATTTTTACTAGATTCTGCATATATGTGGCTTTCAGAGTAAACTCAGGGGAACACACATTACTCATAAACATATACTTTTTAATTAATTTTTCTTTGTAATTCAAAGTACATGTCTAATGCATTCATGGAACGATATGCACTCCCTCTGGGGGGCAATTTTAATACCTGCAATTCCCTAGCTTGTTAATCAAAGACTTTTTAGCCTTGTAGATAATTTATATCTGCTTAATGTTCAGAAGGTTGAAATTGCAGCCATATGAAAAAAAAAATTCTTGCCTCTGACAAAATCAGAGAAGATGAAAACCCCATGCAAATTCTACAGAAATGGAAAATGGTGGAAATATCCTTTCTTTGAGCTGCTTTTTGTGAAGATATTTTGTGGCTTTATGGGGGAGAAAAAGCAGCTTTTTTTTTCTTTTTTTTTCTGGAAAACACAGTGAAATTGCTTGGGTAAAAATGCAGCAATGGCCAGAAATCTCCATCTCAGAACATTCCTATTTCTAGTACATTTATATTTTGGAAGAATACTTTTTTTTTTTTGCTTCTTAAGAAAAATATTATTGGCAAAAAATTTACATGTGAAAAATTTAGATTCTTGTGGGGATTCAGCTTGGGTTTAAATTCAGCTTTGCTAGCTCTGAGGCTCCATGTGTTTCTCTCCTGTTATGTTCCTGTGTGACCTTGTCATTAAGCTCAGTTTTCTCCAGCACATAGTGAGACAAGGTGAGAAGAATGGTCCAGCTATACCCTGGGCAATGGCTTTAGATCTGGAACTGTAGAGAGGAGGCACCATAAGTCAGAGATGGAACAGGGACGGGAACACCATGTGCTCTCCATCTGGGATCCTTCTGCATGTTGCATCCCTGCTCCTTGAGATATGTGCTTGCTTGTGTGAGCAATTGCACATATACAAATACATTCGCCTGGACACACTTACGCACACACACACACACACATATACACATGTACACTCTGCCTTGTAGGTACATAGCTACATCATTTTTTAAAAGATTGTATTTATTTATTAGACAGAGAAGGAGAGAGAGCACAAGCAGGGGGAGTGGCAGCCAAAGGGAGAGGAAGAAGCAGACTCCCTGCTGAGCAAGGACCTCCCCTCCTTGGGGGGCTCAATCCGAGGACTCCAGGATCATGACCTGAGCCCAGACCAGAAGCTCAAATGACTGAGCCACCCAAGAGCCCCAAATAGCTACATTTTAACTGAAAATGGCATCTCTACAGTGGGGGCAAGGAATAGAATGGTGGACTCTTAGAGATATAAGGAAGGTTTGAGAACTCTGCATCTGACCTCCCGTGGCGGGGGAGGAGGGAGTTCCCTTGTAACAGAGCTGAAAGTGGATAATTCAGCTTGGGCTTACACATCCAGGGAGAATGCACTAGTACTGTATGAGTGAGACAGCGTGAAGTTATTAGAAAGAGACCTTTATATACCTTTTATATACCTTTAACCGGTATTATACTCTGAAACCAAATAGAAAAAGATAATTTTTTTTTTCTACTGCCTAGCGGTCCTTAAATCTGTTTAACACAATTGCCTTCCCCTTTTTGTGAGCTAAACATCTCCCTTTGCCTCCTTTATTCCTCTCATGATAGGGCTTCCGGGACCCTCCTATCTCAGTCAACCTACTTGAGCCACTTTGGCACCCAAACTGCATACGGTACTCTAGATACGGTTATTATTTACATAGTTGAGAGTGCGGGCAACTCTGTTTTCACTTATTAGCAGTTTGCTTTTATTGGTGCCATAGAAAATCAGATGTGGCTGTATTTTCATAGCCAGGACATGCTGCCAGCTCACCCTGGGCTTACCAGTTACCTTTACACTCTTAGATCTCTTTACTGCTTGAAGTCTGGCCTTCCCACTCCGCACTGGGCAGCTGACATTCTGAGGCTAACTGCAGAACATTATGTTTATCGCCGTTACAATTTATTTCACAGGTTAAGCCTTCCTTTTAGCCTGTTCATATCATTTTCAATCCTCAGCGCTATTATTTTAGTATTTGCTGTTAAACTGGGATGTTGAGTCAGTCACGGAGTTGGACAGGATGTGATTCATGACTCAAGCGAAGTCCTCAGTAAAATTTTACGCAGGCCCAGTGAAGAACGGATGTCTGGGCTGCTACCAGAGACTTCTGTTGGAGTAACCAGAATATAGGTTCTCTGATGTTTAATCAACTGCGAGCCCACCTAGCTGTGCTATCAGACCACATTTCTAAACTTCACTCAGTAAGGAAAACTATGGAAGAGTTTACCTTTTGAAATTAAGGCGTACTCACCGTTGCTCATTTACTGTTTACTGTGCGCATCAAGAGAAATGTGCTGAATTTGATGTGACCCATACACCTTGTGTTGCTTTATTGGGCATTTCTTCTTAGTGGAAGTTTTCTGATACAGCTCTCTTGCACTGGAGACATTATTTGAATAGTTTGATCTGAACATTTATCTCTCTTTATTTAGAAGTTTCCCACTCTTGTAAGAAAATCTCTTGCCAGATGCATTTTTTCCTGACCATCATATTGCCAGTCCCTTATCAAGAACCCAGGCCTTAGTGTCACAACCTCTAGGTCAACCTCACCTTCACAGTTATTTCTTAGATCTGTTAGATGATATTTCGAGAGGCCATTTTGATGCTGTGGACATTTTGTGGCTCTGGGCATGAGAGATGAAGTGAGGAACAGAGATGGAGCAATGACTACTTGGTAACTACTTGTATGCACAAACGTTTTCTTTTCAGAACCAGAAAATGTCCATGATACCAAAGTCTGCATCAAAATAGTTATTTGGATACCTTTCACCTGGCTCTCTCAGGTTCAGCTTCTGACCTCGGCTCTGTTGAAGGGGATCCTGCTTTGTATCACTCCACACACCTCACACCCAGACCCGGCCTTACAAACTTGGCCTTCCATGCCGACTCCTACTTGCCAATGCAAAGAATTCATATAATTGTGGGAATCAATTGAGCTACTTTTACACAATTCTGACTAGTCCTGGTTTTTTCTTACTTATTATGTAGGGGGTGGGGGGGACCAACCCTTCTTTATGCTGCTCACTGTCTCTTCTCCAGGCTACACAAGAACAGAATCTGGGACAAGCAGCACAGAGTAAAATGATTTGAGAGAGCATAAGAGTTCAAATATGGAGCCTGGTAATACATATATGGTAGTAGCTAGAGTTTGGAACAGGAGCATATTCCACAGATTTTATATGGTTATTCTTGTATAATAGGACTACAAGCTTTCAGATGGCTAAAGAAAAATGTAGAACACTACCAGAAATCAGTGATGGACCAGTGCAAGGGAAAAGACTATTTCTGTTAAGGATTACTCTGAGTTTGGAAGGCTTTGAGAGGAACTGGGACAGTAAAAAGATATTTGATTCAGTTCTTGAGAGATGTTAAAATTTCCCAACATCCTGGCCTTTTAGAGTCTTCTTCCAAACTGCACAAGACAGCAAAATATACTATCAGGGCAGATATTCTGTGCCTTTATCCATTGCCCCTTGATGATTCAAAACATACATGTCCAGCCCTGGCCTCTCCTCTCAGCCGCAAGGTAATAAATCTAACTCCCATCAATATCTCAAAGGACAGGTCCAAACTAGGATGCTTGATTTACCTTCTTTCCCAAGTCTGCTCCTTATATCGGTAAATAAGGATTCTCTACATTCCCTCTTTCAGTAAGTCACACCATCATCCATTTACCTGCAAAGTCAAAAACATAGGACTCCTCCTTAAGTCCCTCATCACCCATACCCCATTCAGCAGGAAATCCTATTAGCGCTTTCTTATAATTATATTCCAAATGAGCTACTCTTCTTATGTCAACTGCTGCCATCTGAGTCCAAACCATCATCATTCCTTAATTGGGTTCCTTTACTAGCATCCTAATAGGTCTATGTGTTACCCTCTAGAGAGTTTACATTTTTCCTTTGTTCAAAATCCTTTGATGGCTTTCTACTGTAGAGAAACAAAATAATGTGCAAATTCTTGCAAGGCCTACTTAGTCCCATATGATCTGGTCCCTGAGAACCTCTCTATCTTTATCTCCTATCTACCACTCACGATCACTGTGCTGTCCTTTTCACTGTTCACTCTCTCCAAAATTTTTCCCACCTTCATCTCCTTTCTCCTTTGTACTCATCTTTTGGCTGCCCTGAGCTTTCCTCCTTAAGATCTTCACACTACAAGTTCATTCTTATTCAGGTCTCTGGTCAAATATCCTTCTGTGATAGTGGCTTCCAATCACCCTATTTAACATTTCCTTCTTTCTTTCTTTCTTTCTTTCTTTCTTTCTTTCTTTCTTTCTTTCTTTCTTTCTTTCTTTCTTTCTTTCTTTTTAAGATTTTATCCATTTATTTGACAGAGAGAGAGAGATCACAAGAAGGCAGAGAGGCAGGCAGAGGGGGAGGGGGAAGCAGACTCCCCGCCAAGCAGAGAACCCAATGCTGGGCTCGATTCCAGGACTCTGAGATCAGGACCTAAGCCGAAGGCAGAGGCTTAACCCACTGAGCCATCCAGGCGCCCCCTACTTAACATTTCTGAAGCTCACTCTTGATCTCATTGCTCTGTAGTATCTTCTTCATTGTACTTGCTATCTAAAGTCTTACTTACTGCTCTACTTCTCCACTCATTTATTACCTGTTTCTCCCACTAAAATGTAAGGTCTGTGAGAACAGAAACTTAATATGTCGATTTCACTTCCACATCTCTTGTACCTGAAACACGGCACTCAGGAAATACCTGATGAATGATGTAATGCACTGAAAATCTACCTCTCTTTAATTTCTATTCCCCTTATTTAAAGGACCTAAGCGATACTTTCTGAATATTAACAATGCATAAAATCTTAGCTCACAATGACGATATAGACTATTACTGATTCCAACAGAATTTATTTAGCTACTCAAACAACTGAAATAACAATTATTGACTTATAACAGGAAAATGTTTCTAGCAAACATTTCACTGGAAGCCAATTATATATTTTTTAAAGATTTATATATTTATTTTAGAGAGGGAGAGGGAAGAGGGACAGGAGCAGAAAGACAGGGACTCTCAAGCAGATACCCTGCTGAGCATGGAGACTGATGTGGGGCTCAGTCCCATGACTCTGAGATCATGATCTGAGCCAAAGTTGCAAGTCAGAAACTTAACCGAATGAGCCACCCAGGCACCCCTAGAAAACATTAGTACTTTTAATCTTTTATAAGAAATTGTGATGTGAGGTTATAACTTGACACAAAGTACAGTGAATAGCCAGAGAAATAAAAAAATTTTCCTTGGTAATATTACGTTCTTTCTTTTTTTTTTTTTAAAGATGTATTTATTTATTTATTTGACAGACAGAGATCACAAGTAGGCAGAGAGGCAGGCAGAGAGAGAGGGGGAGGAAGCAGGCTCCCTGATGAGCAGAGAGCCCGATGCCGGGCTCGATCCCAGGACTCTGGGATCATGACCTGAGCCGAAGGCAGAGGCTTAACCCACTGAGCCACTCAGGTGCCCCTCTTATCTTATTTCTTACAGATATCCTTGAAAACATCATAAGTTATATTTAAAAATCAATAGGAAATACTCCTAAATCGTACTTAAGATCGTACATAATCGTACATAAGATTAAATCAAAAACTATTCATAGATCACTAAATACATACCTGACAAAAACTCATTTTGAGCATATATACCAAATTTGTACAGAGACATATCAGACAACAGAAGCTCATTCAGATAGAGTAGATAGTAGACAAAAAACCAGAAGGCCTGTATGCAAACAGGCTGACCATCAACCAACTTAACAGGCCTAAAAAAGAAATTCAGTTAAATATATAGTAGCCAGTGTGTCTACTGAGCAATTACTATAGGCCAGGAACTCTGTTCTAAGCACTTTATAAGCAATGGTCCCATGTCTTGAATCCCTTTTTCAATATGACCTGAACATTAATAAGCATTTTTATAATGGATCTAATGAATAAACTTATAACATGTTAATTTTCCCAACTTAAGAAAACCAAAGGTTAGCTAGTTGTGGGGGAAGATGATGTTTGGAAAAACAAAACAAAACTTCAGACTCAGGAGTGGAATTTGAGTGGTATAAGGAGTATTATTCAATATCTCACTCTTATGAGAAAAGGCAAACTTTGGAGCAGATTAGTAGCTGCTTCTCAGAAACTGGGAATCTATAGGACAAATAACAGAAATAGATATTGAGAAGTGAGAAATGAGAAAGAACCAAGTGTAGAGGAAGTCCTTTACAAACTTGCAATGTTCCAGGTCTTTCCTTGGTCTATTAGCCTCCACATAGACTGGCCTATCATGCTCCTGACTCGTCCCTTACTATTCTCAGCCACCTTGGCTTCTTGCTGTCCCTCCCAAGCTCCTGGCATGCTCTGTCTCAGAGTCTTTGGATTTGTCTCATCTCTGCCTGGAATGCTCCCCTCAGCTATCCTCATGAACTCCCTCATCTCTTAAGTGTTCACTCATTTCTTACCTTCTCAATGCTTACCCTGACTATCCTATTAATACAGAAACCATCTACCTCCAGTACCACCAATCCCCTAACTCTGCTTAACCTTAAAGTTTTTCCATAGCATTTACATCTTCTCATATATTATGTCATTTACTGGTTTTATAATGTATAATATCTATTTCTCTACTCTGAAATTTAGGGTCTAAGTGGACATGGATTTTTCCCTGTTATAATAGATTCTCTAAAAATTTTCACCCCTCCCTGTATTAATTTGCTAGGGTTGCCTATGCACTGGGTGGCTTAAGCAACAGAAATTAATTTTCTTATAGTTCTAGAGGTTAGAACCCCAAAATCATAGTAATAGCAGGTTTGATCTCTCTCCTTGGCTTGCAGATGTTTGCCTTCTCATTATGTCCTCATATGGTTTTTCCTCTGTGTGCAGAAATCCCTAGTGTGCCTTTGTATGTCCCAATTGCCCTTTCTTATCTTCAATCTTACCAGTCAGATTGGATTAAGACCCACCCTAACAGTCTCATTTTAAAGTCATCACTTCTCAAAAGCTCTATCTCAAAAAGATAGTCACATCTGAAAAAATGGAGATGAGGACTTCAATATATGAATTTTGCAGGGGACACAGGTCAGCTAATATACTATATATCCATCTATTTTTCACATAACCTTGTAGCACTGTCCCACTCTGACTTTGGGCTTGGCCTTGAGATTTGCTTTGGTCAACATCATGTTAGGAAATATGACACAAGTAAAGGCTTGAGAAGCACATGTATGATTGGATTTGTTCACCCTTGCTCTTCTGCCATAGCTCTGAGAACATGTCTAGACTGGCCAGTTGAAGAATGAATGAGACCTACAGAACAGAAATAAATTTCCAAGTTTTCCAGCTATGGCCATCTAAGATCAGTCACAGCCAAGTGACCCCCAGCTGTATGAGAAAACCCAGCCAAGATCAACAGAGCCACCAAGTGAACATATGAGAGTGTCTCAGGCATGACTAGCCAAGCTTATTATTTTCTCTTCAGTACCGACGTCACCTCAATGGAGTGGTGGGCAAGAGCTGCCTGAGCAACCCTTCCATGCCCCTTCCAGCCTTTCCCTTCAGGACTTCTTATGTCCTCTCATAGAATTTATGTTTTCCTTTGCAGTGTTTTCCATAGCATGTGCTTACAAATGTGTCTGATTAATCCTCTGTGTATACCTCTTGTGCTAGATTTTGACGTCACAAGGGTAACATGTCCAGCTCAGTATTACATGCTTAGAATCCAGGATAACACTCCCAATAAGGTTAGTATACAATAAATACTTGTTGAAAATTAGGGCAGTGACCAAGTTTATTTATTGTGTGTCTATTATTAATAGATGTCCCTGATGGAGAGAAATCACAAACGAAACCAAGTATTGCTGAAATAAAACATATAAAATAAGTCTGGTCATTACTAAAGAATTTCAGATTTTCCTTACTTAAGGAAGGTTTTCAATAAATATTTGTTAAATGGATAGATGGCCTCAAAGAAAACATTCTGAAAAAATGTTGTTTATGTTCCGAAACACGAAGTTTTGGATTAATATGTTAATAGTTTTTGCAGGCTTTCTCTGCTGAATAAAATTCCACTGACAGCAGCTCACATTATTGATCAGCTTTTGGAAATCCTGTCATGCCACTCATAACATCAGACCTTGGAAAGAAATGTAGGATGAAGGGATTTGGAAGCAGCATGTATCTATAGATTTTGAAATAATGCTTAGATGCTGAGCTATTTCAGAATGAATATAAGACAAATTATAAAAATGTTGTTTTATGAACTTCAGGAAGCCTGGACACAAGCTTGGGAGGTTTGATCCTAATGGGGAATTCAACATAGAGGAACAGCATTTGGAACAGCCCAGCCATATAGGAGTAACTGAGAGAACGTGAGGGTAGCTGGAGGACATTGAGCCTCCAGCTCAATGAAGATGAGGTTCAGGACTGCACAGAGACCAGATTATGTACATCTCAGAGGACCATTAAAGATATTCATCCCTGCCCTAAGTACAGCGGGAAGCTATCAAATATTTCCTGAGCTATAATCTCTCCAGCCAGCATGGAGAGGATGGACCAGAAGCAGAGTGGGATGAGGCTATTGTGATGGTCCAGTCCTACTTGACACAGCTTGTGGGAGAGAGCCTGGCCACAGCAACCTGCTGTTTCTTTTCAACGGGCATATATAGAAATGTGTTTTGAAATAAGCAAAGTCTTCCTCTAAAGAGAATCATAGACTAGACTTGAGACTTTTACTTGAGGCTCTATATATCTATTAACAGAGGCTCATCAATGAACTATAATTCCTATTAAACGAGGCTGTGAGCATCAGCAAAACTTTAGTACCTACCACTACACGTGGCAACAGCACTGCTAATGGATATTTGCTGAATAAATGACCAAAAGAATCAAGGGTTACAAAAAAGGTTATAAACACTGAGTGACTCTAAGAAGCGTGTTGAAAGTAGCCGAGAAAACCATTTTCCTTTCTGAACCTTGAGTTTCATTACTTGCAAGAATCCAATAATTCCTTTCATTTTTTAAGCTTCTGCACATATATATTCTGAGCCATCAATTAAAATAAACTACACAAAATGCCTACTCTGCAAAGTGTGCCTGCCTCTGGCTCATGCTCCATTTCAAAACTGGCATAACCAAAATAACTAATGTGGCTGTTCGATTCTAGGGTCAGCAACTTGTTCTCTCTCAATTTCTAAATCCCAAGGCAAACAGCTTTGAGATACTAGAATGAGAAGAGCTAAAAAGAAATTGCCAGTTCTTTTGTTCCCTTATTAAGTCTGGAGTATTCTATTTAATCATATCTTCCTCTAGGAGAAATCAACTATTTGAAGAAAAATACATTCCTCTATCTGAATGCTGTCTTTCAGTAAGGAGCAAAGATCAAAGAGGGTGCATTTTCTAATCTTTGAACATTAACAATGTCCCTTGTACTGCAAAATGGAATTACTTAGGGCTGTTATGGAGACCCCTGTAGTTTTGAGCATATAAATGGAATGTCTTAATACAGCATATGAAATTAATTGTAACATATTTAATAGACCTCAAATAAATTTGAAAGAACAAGGTATTTGGCACTTGGATATTTATTTAAAACATTTCACCAACTGCACAGAGCTCTGTAATAAGTCTGAAATATTTAACACAGATAAGATATCTTACCGAAGCTCAGCATTTTTTCCTGATGTTTGTAATTTTTGCTATAAGAAAATTGGACAGTTTTATCACCAGGTAATATTTGTTAACCAGCGTCTGACAAAGAGAAAAAGATGGATGACTGCTAGATCAGCATGTGGCCTGCCAAGAAAATAAAAGGACACTCATAGTAAGTGATTTTAATCTGCTGGTCAGTGCCCTATTCAGGATGTCATTTTTTTTTATGAAAATGCAAAAGAAAAGGTTCATAACACACAGTGGTGACATATATAACTTCTGTTTCATGATTTGCAAAGAGTAGGCACCTCATTGACTGGTTGGATTTATTCTCTGTATTTGAAAGATAGCCCTTGGATTACCCAAAGAGAACCTTCTCATTTTTGTAATTGCTTTATCATTCCAAGGGGATTCTGGTGCATGGCTCATCCATCCCCTTTTTGTAATGCCCCCTATATTCTGCCTCTTAATCAAAGGACACTTTGCCCAAGAATGCATTGACAGAAAATTGAGATACACATTCTGTATGGATGAAGGCAACTGTGTCATCTACATTTTCCACGATTCAGTCATGCCCTTTGTTCTTGGACATGATAGAAAATCTGTTTTCACTCTCAATTGGAAAGCCAGCATGAGTTAGACCAGATGGCTGTTGACCTTCAGGCAATAGAGAATGGGAGAGATTCCCAACTGTTCTCATTACTCTGGGCAGTGACCTCCTTTGGAGCAACAGCCGCAAGAAGCTGACACCTAGAAAACTTACTTTCTCCTTGAACACTAGACACATTACTGGTTGTGTACTGAGATCTCTAGTTACCTAATCTTCATGGTGTCCATGTCTCATGTCTGTGTTTATACATATTACTCTTTATTCAATGAAATCAAGCTGCTGGTGTTCCAAATGTCTTGATAAGAGAAGACAGCTGAGGTCAGGTGTCTGATGATGTTACAAATGTTTTCCCCATTTTTATATCCGTGTGCACAACACAGTAAATAGATCACAGTATATACTCACAGTGTGTGTGTTTCATTGAATGATTTAAGGATAAATGAATGCTAGTCACCGTACTTTATATTATCCATGAGATATTTTCAGAAAATGTACATATCATAATACATTGTAAGCATCTATCTTTTTCATCTTTTTTTATTGTGTTATATTAGTCATCATACAGCACATCATTAGTTTTTGATGTAGTGTTTCATGATTCATTGTTTGCGTATAATACCCCATGCTCCTATCTTGTTTCCCAGTAACACCAGTAAGATAGCTTGTTATTATTCTTTTTTGCTAGATGGAAAATATTGGTATTATGTAACTAGTAGTGGAAGAAATGGGACTGGATCAAGTCTATCTAATGAAATCTGATGCTCCAATGTTTAACTGCGATATTTTCTTACTTCCCCTTTTCTTATCATGGGGAGATGACTAGCTGGGATTAAAGTATTATACCAAAACCATGGAATAGTTTGCCTGTAAATTTTCTTTCAGAGCCCATGGGTGCTTATTATTCATTTATTTACATAGTTTAAAATAATAAATGGCTATACATGAGATATATCTGTATACTTGGTACGAGATTGAAAGAACTGATGAGTGCTGGACAGAGGTTGGGATCAAAGTATTTTCCTCTTCTCTTTCTATCAGGTTGCCTTTTAGATCTGATGTGATCTGACATCTCCCCCCAGGACATCTGAGTGTGCCGAATTATCAGTACTCTGTCTCTTTCCTACTGTCTAGCCAAGAGAAAACTGACATCTTGCTGTGCTCGGTCTCTAACTATCTGTACTGCATAGTTAAATAAATAAAATGGAAAGAACTAGGTCATTGGAGCAAACGTATGCATTTATTGAGCCATAGATGAAGGGATATCTAAAATGGGTCCCCCATTATGGAATGTATCTGAATCCAGTGTTATGTCACATATTGGTTGAAACCACAGGCAGAACAGCCCTCGTCACCCACACAGCCATACAAGTATAGCTTCATGGCTAATTGCATTCTCACACAAGATGATAGTAAGTAGAATTTTGTTTCTGTGTTGATCATAAAGCCATCCCCTTTCTTTACATCTTAGGGCCGTAATTATATCACCTGGCTCAGAACAAGCAACCATCCCTTAGAAGATAGAGAACGGTGGGATGGACCTCTGTTATGAAGAGAGAGAAAATCCCATGTGGCCATATCTTAGTGGGACTGAGGGAGTGAAGGAGTAGCCTATAGATGTTGCTCCCCATCATTCAAAACAATTGACACCATAGTTTCATCACTGGACCCATTTGGGCTGGTCTTATAGGATGGTGGCCCCAAGTCAGAATGAGCAAAAAATGTCCATTTTACTCCCATGCCCATCTTTATCCCTTCTATATAGCAGCAACTCACAAAGCTAAGAACTTTCTTATTCAAACACTGGGTCTTCTTTCTCATGGTACCTCTTATCCATTCTAAGAATGTCAGTTAGCAAGTATTTACCAGTATAAAGGAAAGACCTTTTTTTTTTTTTAAATTTTGCAACACATTCAGAAGAAAACCATTATAAATCTTTAAGGGTTTAGTTTTTTAATATTAGGAAAAGTGTAATTGGGCAGAAGGTTATTTACTGGATACTTTTGAAAAGACCAAATAATAGCTTTTCAGCATATCCTACATTAAACAGCATCAAAATGATGCATGAAAATAATATCTGACAATGACTTGGTAACTATGTGTATACATGGTTATAACATTTTAATGCATCTGCCTGCATTCTAGACTCCATTCACAAAATCATTCTGACATACTTAGGGATATTTTTACTTGAATTTATATTTATTATTTGGCACAAACCTAGTCATTCCACAATATCATTTTACAACTAACAGAACTGATATGAAACCATGTTGGATTTGAAAGAAATTATTCAATCAGTATCTGAGGTACTAAAAAACAGCCACATTTTATTTTTTTATTTTTTTTTTTTATTTTATTTTATTTTTTTTTATTAAATTTATTTATTTGTCAGAGAGAGAGGGAGAGAGAGAGCGAGCACAGGCAGACAGAGTGGCAGGTAGAGGCAGAGGGAGAAGCAGGCTCCCTGCCGAGCAAGGAGCCCGATGTGGGACTCGATCCCAGAACGCTGGGATCATGACCTGAGCCGAAGGCAGCCACTTAACCAACTGAGCCACCCAGGCGTCCCAAAAAAAAACAGCCACATTTTAAAAAATATTCTCTTGTTACACTGCTAAGAAAACTCACTTCACACAATTCCTAAAAATGCATAAAGATAGAGCTTTTCTGTCTCTGAAATAGTTGTTTGCAATGCTGGTTTGCAAGGAAAAAAAAAAAGTGCCCTCTGTCTTCTTTTGGCTCAAATCCAATAAAAATAACAATAGATTTCAAGGGTCAACTCTTAAATGTTGGTTTGAGCTGCTTGGAACACTGGGAAGAATTTTGAGGCTCCACCCAGGCACAGAGTAAATCGTGTTAATACCAATTAGTGATGTCTGCCTTGGGAGCACAAGTGAGGAAGAAGATCCCCTATGCCATATATTTGTCATCTCTGATTTAAGGCTATCTTAAATATAATCACTTTTATTGAGTTGAATTATATGAAAAAATAGTTGCACACAGTGGGAGTCAGTGATTTGTGTTTTTTGGGTATCACATTTTGAGGATATTTAAATTTTGTTTTTGCTAAATGATACCAAAAATAAGCCATGACAGAAATCTCATCAGCTGAATAATAACTTTTGTATTGCACTTTCCACGTTACGAAGTGCAAACACTTTTCATAGATACGATCTCATGTGCTTGAACAAACCTGTGAAGTAGGCATTACCTTTTCCCTATTTATGTATGTTGGCACTAAGACATGAAGAGTTTTGATAACTTTTCCAAATTGTACCCAGGATGAAAATACTTGTCTCAGAAAAATAGCATGATGTGGTTTTGGGGAATATCCAAATAATTCTGAGAGTAGTATATTCTCTCATCATGAGGGGTCTAAAATCAATCTGACAGAATATATTCTGGACCATCCAGGTCACAGTTGATACACATGTTGCTTCACTATACTGTCCAGCCAAAAAAAAGTGGACAATTTTCTACATGTGTTCCTTTGCTCTCAAATGTCCCCTGTCCATTTTTATCATCTGGCTAGGTCTTACCTCTCTTTCAAGACCACTCAAACATTAACTTCTTCTAAATGTCTTACTTTTCCTTCCCAGAACTGGATTAAGGTGCCATTTTCTTTTCTTTTCTTTTCTTTTTAAGATTTTATTTATTTATTTGGCAGACAGAGATCACAAGTCGGCAGAGAGGCAAGCAGGGTTGGCGAGGCGGGGGGGAGGAGGCTTCCTGCTGAGCAGAGACCCAGATGTGGGGCTCAATCCCAGGACCCTGAGATCATGACTTGAGTGGACGGCAGAGCCTTAACCCACTGAGGCACCCAGGCACCCCTGCCATTTGCTATACATCAACCGACTAAGGAATGTTCTATCATAACCTCACACCAGGAAGTTTTGACTCTGAGTCTTCTCTTGAAAGAGAAAAAGGTGATTTTACTTAATTAATCTGAGTTCCAGAACATTCACTGGCCCATATGGGATCATCATGCCTTAAAACACACAAAGATATACCTGAAAGCACTATTTTTTTACCTCTCTTGAAAAATTCCTCTTCTCCTACCTTTATATATTAAGTGGACTCTAGAAGGAGCTAGTTCCTAGAGACCATTCAGGAAATCCTCTCTCTTCTACTCCACAGAGTGGATGGGTTTTTAGACAAAAAGTATTTTTTTCCCCAGGTATCTTATGGTTCTTGGTGCTATAGTAAATGGAATCAATTCTCTAATTTCCCTTTCTATATTTTCATTGTTGGTGTATAAGAAAGCAACTGATTTCTGTACATTGATTTTGTATCCTGCCACATTCCTGAATTGCTATATGAGTTCTAGTGGTTTGGGGGTGGAGTCTTTGGGTTTTTCATATAAAGTATCATGTCATCTGCAAAGAGAGAGAGTTTGACTTCTTCTTTGCCAATTTGAATGCTTTTTATTTCTTTTTGTTGTCTGATTGCTGTTGCTAGGACTTTTAGTACTATGTTGAACAATAGTTCGGAGAGTGGGCATCCTTGTGTTCCTGATCTCAAAGGGAAGGTTGTCAACTTTCCCCGTTGAGGATGATATTCGCTGTGGGTTTTTCATAGATAGATTTTATGAAGTTGAGGAATGTTCCCTCTATCCCTATACTTTGAATGGTTTTAATCAGGAATGGATGCTGTATTTTGTCAAATGCTTTACCTGCATCAATTGAGAGGACCATGTGGTTCTTTTCTCTTCTCTTATTGATTTGTTCTATCACATTGATTGATTTACGAATGTTGAACTGCTTTTGCATCCCATGGATAAATCCCACATGGTCATGGTGGATAACCTTTTTAATGTACTGTTGGATCCTATTAGCCAGGATCTTGTTGAGAATCTTGGCATCCATATTCATCAGGGATATTGGTCTGAAATTCTCCTTCCTAATGGGGTCTTTGCCTGGTTTGAGGATCAGGGTAATGCTGGCTTCATAAAAAGAATCTGGAAGCTTTCCTTCTTTTTCTATATTTTGAAACAGCTTCAGAAAAATAGGTATTATTTCCTCTTTTCCTCTATCCTGTTTGATAGACTTCTCCAGGGAATCTGTCACGTCCTGGGCTCTTGTTTTGGGGGAGGTTTTTTTTTTTTGTTTTTTGTTTTTAAATATTTTATTTATTTATTTGACAGAGAGAGAGAGAGAGAGCACAAACAGGGGGAGTAGCAGGCAGAGGGAGAAGGAGAAGCACGTTCCCCATTGAGCAGGGAGCCCAATGCAGGGCTTGATCCCAGGACCCTGAGATCATGACCAGAGCCAAAGGCAACCAACTGAGCCACCCAGGTGCCCCTTTGGGGAGGTTTTTGATCACTTCTTCAATCTCATTACTAGATATTGGTCTATTCAGGTTGTCAATTTCTTCCTGATTCAGTTTTGGAAGTTATAGGTTTCCAGGAATGCATCCATTTCATCTAGATTGCTTAAATTATTGGCATATAACTGTATAGAAGAACGAAACTCAACCATTCTCTTGCACCGTACACAAAGATAAACTCTAAATGGATAAAAGACCTCAATGTGAGATAGGAATCTATCAAAATCACAGAGGAGAACATAGGCAGTAACTTTTTCAACATTGGCCACAGCAACTTCTTTCAAGACATGTCCCCAAAGGCAAAGGAAACAAAGGGGAAAATGAACTTTTGGGACTTCATCAAGATCAAAAGCTTCTGCACAGCAAAAGAAATAGTCAACAAAACAAAGAAGCAACCCATGGAATGAAAGACATTTGCAAATGACACTACAGACAAAGGGCTAACATCCAAGATCTATAAAGAACTCCTCAAACTCAACACACACAAAACAGATAATCACTTCAAAAAATGGGCAGAAGACATGAACAGACACTTCTCCAATGAAGACATACAAATGGCTAATAGACACATGAAAAAATGTTCATCATCATTAGTCATCAGGGAAATTCAAATCAAAACCACATTGAGGTATCACCTCACACCAGTTAAAATGGCCAAAATCAATAAGACAGTAAACAAGTGTTGGAGAGGATGTGGAGAAAGGGGAACCCTCTTACACTGTTGGTAGGAATGCAAGTTGGTGCAGCCACTTTGGAAAACAGTGTGAAGATCCCTTAAGAAATTAAAAATAGAGCTACCCTATAACCCTGCAATTGCACTACTGGGTATGTACCCCAAAGATATAGATAGTGAAAAAAAGGACGATCTGTACCCCAACGTTCATAGCAGCAGTGTCCACAATCGCCAAACTTGGGAAGAGCCAAGAGGCCCTTCAACAGATGAATGGATAAAGAAGACTTGGTCCATATATACAATGGAGTATTATGCCTCCATCAGAAAGGATGAATACCCAACTTTTGTATCAGCATGGATTGGACTGGAGGAGATTATGCTGAGTGAAATAAGTCAAGCAGAGATAGTCAATTATCATAGGATTTCACTTACTTATGGAGCATAAGGAATAACAGAGAGGACAGAGGGATTTGGGAAGAGAAGTGAGTTGGGGGAAATCGGAGAGGGAGACAAAGTATGAGAGACTGTGGACTCTTAGAAACAAACTGAGGGTTTTGGAGGGAAGGGGAGTGGAAGGTTGGGTGAGCCTAGTGGTTGGTATTAAGGAGGGCATGTATTGCATGGAGCACTGGGTGTGGTGCATAAACAATGAATTTTGGAACACACACACACACAAAAATTAAATTAAATTTTTTAAAATAGTACTTTTTTCTCTTTTCTTCTCCCTCACTCCTTCTCTGCTTCCAGAGACTAGCTCCAAGAAATAGAACATGGAGATAAGATCTCTTTACTAAAAATCCCCACATGAATCAGGCTCAAGAAACACGCTTCAATCCAATTTTCATAGAAACTCTTTGTTAGATTATTAGATACATACAAAGCCATGAAAGGTTATCTTGATACATATTCTGCTATGTTCTTGTGGGGGTAATTCCTCTAAAAGGGATTATTGACATGGAAGAATTTAAGCATTCCAGATTCCTTGGCTATAATAGCATCTACTAACATAAATCCCACAACTATAATATCCTTATTTAGATTTCTATTATTGCATTTACAAATTAATATGAATAAAGTATGCCTTGTGACTCAGAACCCACTAAGTACTTTTTCTTCAGTTATGTTTTTGGATCTCTGTCCCTTTTTTTATTTAATCAATTATTTGATTCAGTAATTTCCTATATGCTATCTGTATCAATACAGCTTAAAATCGTATCAAAGTCTTTGAACCCATTCACTGGAATGTATAAAGATAGTTCCCCTGTAGTTTTGAGGAGGTAAAATAATAATCACATGTTTATTGGAAGGATCACTGTGAACAACTACTATTAACTATTGTCATGAATTTTGTTTTATTGCTTTTATCATGATGTATAGTAAAACACTGCTGCTTATATTAGAGCTGAAGGGCCAAGATATCAAGTCATTCCTGTCATTATATCCTTTCCTTTTATTAAATATTTTCAGAATCATCTGCCTTTGCAATATATATGTATGTCTGTGTATGTGTGTGTGTATACAAACATATTTATATATGTATGTTATATACATATGTAATATATGTATATATTATATATATGTTTGTGTATATATATATATGGGCATGTGTGTGTACACATAAATATATAATATATAAATGTGTGTGTGTATATATATGTATGTGTTTGTGTGTGTGTGTATATGAAGAGAGACAACTTAGGATTCACCACACTTTTATACTGCTTGTTTGTAGATTATTTTTAAATGACTAGGAAAGCAAGGAAGACTAATATTGTGAGGGATACATCAAGATTGAGAACATTTAAGTGTCTGTGCTAATACACGGCAAATATAGTTCACTATAGGTAAATGCAAAATAATGAGCTTTCGAGTAAAGAATATAAAATTGGAAATATCTGCTTAATGGAAAGGTGCTGCAGCATGCTGATTAGAAACACATTTGAGTCGTTGCTGCAAAATTGTCTCCATTTAGCCTTTAGCCCAACATGGAATTGTGGAGAAATACCGAGTAAAATTACAAAAAAAAAAAGTATTGTAAATCAAAGGTAGAATTACTGTAATAAAAAGTAAGTATACATTTGCTCGTAGAAAATACAAAGCATGGGTCACCTCATTTTTTTTTAAGATTTATTTATTTATTTGACAGAGATAGAGAGCACAAGTAGGCAGAGTGGCAGGCAGAAGGAGAAGAAGCAGACTCTCCACTGAGCAGGGAGCAGGATAGAGGGCTTGACCCCAGAACTCCTAGGATCATGACCTGAGCTTCACAAAGGCAACTGCTTAACCAACTGAGCCACCCAGGCGCTCTGGTCATCTCATTTTTAAATAAAAATATCAAAATAGTTGAAATGAGCCACTTGCTGGGTCCAAAATAACTCTGGAGTTCAACACAAGTTCTATGAAACCAAAAGATAAAGTTCCTGTTGTTCCTGTAATTACAAAAGAAACAGACTGAAAAGTAAAGAGACTCACTGTTTAAAAATTAGAAAAAGAGAAAACAAATGTAGAATTTATTTCACAAAATTACATAAATAAGACTGTTTTAAAAATATGGGGAACCTGGGTAATGCAGTTGGTTTAAGCATCTGACTCTTGGTTGTGGCTCAGGTTGTGATTTCAAGATCCAGCTCCAAACTGGTCTCCATGCTCAGTGTGGAATCTGCTTAAGACTGTCTCTCCCTTTCCCTCTGCCCGTTCCCACCACACATGCTCTTTCTTTCTCTCTCTCTAAAATAAATAAATAAATCTTTTAAAAAAATAAAAATTAATAAAAGTGAAAAATCTTGACCCAAGATGGTGAGCAAAACAAAGACACAATTAAATGTTGCCCAAGTAAGGACTGGAGAATCCTGAATGAAACAAATCTGACTGCAGTAGGAAAATAAATGGAATCAAGTTTAACTATCAGTTTTTCAGTTTTTGAAATAACATTGATCTATTTAGTGATATAACTTGTATATATTTATATGGTTCACATTAATATTAATATAAGTTAATTCCACAGATGAAGTGAGCTGTCTTGCAAACCCCAAGACTATCAGTTGTGTATCCGTTTATTGAGAAAATCTTTACCCAAAGTACAAATGCTTTGCCTCAAGCATAGAGTCTAAAATGTTGCAAATTTTGCTTAATCTGCATCCAAAATGACAATATAAGAGTTTTATAAAACTTCTGTCTCAAAGAGAAAAGCCTAATGTCTTACTATGTGATTAGAAGCATTGAGCAAAATTGCTTTTTGATTCACAGAAAAAGAGAAAGCTTCCTTAGAAAAAGTGTAGATCACAAGATTCCCATTGTTGTGTCTAGATAATTACTATATATTTTACTTTCAGGAAAAGGATGGGTGACTTAATTAATATATTCTGGTATAAAAACAAACAAACACAGGTTTTCATCAATAAATTAGGACATTTTTTTCACTTTTGAAATTATTTTTATAATTTCCTGAGATCTCACCAGAATTTTCACTCTATCCATTTGTCTTTATACCTAAATCAAAATACTTCACATATATTATATCTATGGAAGATTTTCTAACTACTTAGCCATCTATTAAACCTCACCTTCTCAAAACATTTCCCACAACTAATAAATTTTTCTTTGATGCCATTGCTGTTCTTTAGATAAATTTTCATTGTTTGCCGTCATTGATTACCATAATATAACAGTATGGACATTAATGAAAAACCCCAAACACAAATCTGTATACAGTGTGAGAAAAAAAGCACCCAAAATGTCTGGATGTTTGAAGAAAGATACAAGATTTCAGTTTCATTTACATTGATTGAGTGATTTATCCCCCCAGCGTCTACTTTGTACAAAGATCTCTGATTTCTAAAATGTGCCCCTGAAAGTCCACAAAATGGATAATTCTAACTCAAATCATCAAAGGTGGACAGCTTCGTGTCCTTTGCTCTGGGGGTTATCATGCCCTCCTCAGTGCACCAAACATTTCTCTAGAGGAGCTTCTGGGACTGTTTATCTGGCTTATGTGACTGATGTCTAGGGCAGTTAGGGCTCAGGAAGTCATTGGTTGGAATGACCTACAAAAATCGGCCATAGTATGGTGGGTTAGGCCTGAATGTAATGTCCCAGAGATTGCACCCCCTTCTTCCAACTAACCTTCAGAGTCTGCACATTGAGAACGTGGTCTGGAGAGAAGGAGCATTTGCAGAGCATCTCCGTCTGCTTCTCAGACTGAATCCTACAGCAGCTGCTCAGTGCTCTTTTATGTTTATTATCTCTCTGAGCTCCTTAATCCTCCCATCATCTCTACGAGGCCAGCTATACTATTATCCTCGGCGTACAAATGGGTAAAGTTTGAGAAAATGAATCATCTGTCCCTGAAAAGCTGTGCTTATCTCCTCATGGGCTTCATCAAGGCCACCTGGTATTTGGTTTAATCTCGGAGGGTGGGCTAGTCAAGGGCTCAGGGAGAAGGAAGAAATAGGAAAACTAAATCTATGTTTTGCTGAAAGGGAAGACTGGCAGGGACTTCATTCCAGAGTTATCTCTTTCCTCTACAAGCATATGACCTTGACTAACTCTCAAGGCACCTCTCTAACCTGGGATAGAGGAGTAGAATGAGAGCCCCCGCTGAATCTCCTCCTGACATTTTTTCTAAATCCTCTCTACAAAGGGAATATTGTGTTCACTTTCTAAATCTCCAAATAATTAACTAGGGATTTGACAAACTCAACCTGGCCAGTATCAATCCCCCCAAAGACTCTATCTCAATGTCTGTGTTTGGTTAATGTTCATTGCCTTTATTCATTCTTTCAACAAATGTTTACCCGGCACCTAGTGTGTTTCCTATGCTGTGTTTGACATCAAGGAACTATAAAAGGGATAAACTTTCTTCAGGAAGGACATTTTATTTCCTACTAGATAAAATAACTAATAAATGTGATATGATAAGATAAATTGCATGATCAAGATAAGCACAAGACATAATGAGAATGTAAAAGAATGAAACTTACTCAAACTGAAAAAGGTCAGGGAAAGACTTTTTGTGGTTTTGAAGGGTGAGGAAGGGTTGGTAGAGAGAAGCATGTGTAAAGGAACAAAGCTGTGGGTAAGATGCTGGTATGCTATTATGACTGGAGGAACATTAATAGAATCCCAAGAGAAGATGAAAGTAGAAAGGAAGACAGGAGCCCTGATATGAAATATGAATTTTATCCCGAGGGCAGTGAAAAGCCATGAAGGATTAAAAAAAGGGGGGGGGTATACATTTGATAAAGATCACTCTGACAAGCAGTGTGGAGAATGGGTGAAAGAAGGGTGATCTCACACATGAAGGAGTAACTGACACAGCTAAGAAGGAATTAGAAAATTACAGTCTCCACCACGGCCCATGAAAATTATTTGTAAGCTGGAGAAAAGGTGATTTTCCTGTCTCTTTAAGAACCATGCAAACCGGACTTGATAACTAAGTTGCATATTAGCCGTATCTGATTTTGCTTCATGTCGTATCATTCCTCCAGGTCAAATGCAAGTTCAAAGTTAGAATGTGCTCTGGCTTCTGAATGCCCTTGTATCCAATTCTAATAGTGTTTATATGTTTACCAAGAGGAAATATATGTTTCCTTTAAAAAAGTTACTTATAACTAGAGACAAAACCCATCAACCTCTGTAAAAGGAGAAATCTGGTAGGAGAGGTCATTAGATAATTTGTGCAGATTCAGCCAGGATTATACCTTTATTTGCATATAATTGCACATTTAAAAAAACACCTAGTGGCCATAGCATTCCAGCACAATTTGATATGAATGAAAATGTGTTTTAGTCTGTAAGAAAGCCCAAGGCACTATGGAAGATATCTGGCTCCTTGATCTCTAGGTTAAAATTTATCATTTGTAAATGGAAAAAATAGATTCTACACTTGGTCTGATATTTTGAACTCCAGTTTATTAAGACAATGTCTGACATAATATGTTCTCTGCACTTCTCAGGTGAGCAATGAAGAATCAGAGAGATTAAGTGAGATTTGTTAAGGGGAACATAATAAGGACATCTGTGTAAAGGAAGATTTGACTCTCTGGTTATGTGTTTCTGTATCAAAAGCTTTATTTGCAAATGCTTTATATTTTACAAAATGCTTCCAATACATTTTACATGATCCATTTTATAGATGCGAAAACTGAGTACAAGAGCTATAAAGCTATTACATCACTTACAGGTATAAGGCTAAGAAGTACTCAGCACAACAGAAAACCCATCTTCGTAAGAGAGAGTTTGCCTCCTTCCCCCCATGTCTTGTTCCTCTCGAATATATTCCATAGAAAATGAAACTGGGAAATCTCACGAAAGTGGACTGAGAGAAAGGGAAGGACAGAAAGCTCAAGCATTTTGAATTTTCTCCCTTTGTGATTCGTTCTTGAGACTTGCACCCACACATAATATCTTTCTTCTATAGGAAGCCAATGAGGAGCCCTCTTGTATTAAACTCTACAGAAAATGATGGTTGAAACAATGAACAACAGCTTTTGATATTTGTGTTTTATATAAACAATTAGAGACTCATGTATGTATGAGAATTCACGCAAACATGCACACACACATATACCAAGTATATATTATGTTATTATTACCAAAAATCCAAAAAAAGTGAAAAGAACCAAGATTCCTGTAAATTCCATTAGTTAGCTATTTATTAACATAAGCTGTGCAACACTAAGGAATAAAAGTCTTGGGCTTCCTGGTCTTTTTTCCTAATGACTAAATAAATTTAATTATCTATTTGATGACTTTGAATAACTAAATTTCCTAGTGAGCATTAGTGGGAAAATGCATGCTAAGTTAAAATGATAATTATAAAAAAACCCTACATCATTAAAGCATCCCCAGTAACTTTATCAATTTATAAAATGTCTAAAGTATTAAAAATAAAATAGAGGTACATGGGTGCTAGGGCTGCTTCTGGCTCTTATTAAGTTGTTACCTTAGGCTAGTTTCCTCATGCTCTTTATCTATTAAAACTAGATGGTAATTTCTCCCTATTTCTACCTCATATGCTGTTTTAATATGTGATATGGTTTATGTAAAAAGTGTTTTGAAAATTATGGAATGCCATAGTATGATATGTTATTAAAGCTATCATTTATTTATTTAGACTGAACCACTCTGTACACTGTGATTTTTTTCAAGGGATAAAAATTTGGTTAAGAAGAGGCATAAGAAATACAAAGTATTTTCATCAAATTGATAATGACTGTGAGTAAGGGTGTAGATACATTAATGTAATAGCAAAGATAGTCCATTAAAAAAAAAAAAACAGAAACAACTTCTTGTTTCTGATATTTCTATATGGAAAGATGTTTATGTCACACATGTAGTGTCCCTTGCTTTATAGTTCCTTGATCTTCTCCATTCTAAAGACCTTCAAGTACTCCATTACAGCAACCTACTAAAATATCATCATTACCCTACACAGCTTAGCTTCTGAGATCTTAATCTCCCAGAGTTCCCTCTTTTACCATAACTTTCCTTCATCAAAACCTCATTTTTCTCTCAGGCTTACCCACCTGTTTTCTAATGTCACCAAGGCCACCAGATCCTTGATGCTTTCATTCCTCATCAATGAGCGTCTTTGTACTTCACTATTAAGCAATGGGCCCATGGCCTATCTCTAAAATCACTCACCATTGCTCTCGATCCTTTTGCTCCCTTTTCTTTCTGTCCTAATGTTACAGTACATTCCCAGTGTTGGATAAACACAGAGATCCAGCTCTGTAGGTACAAGTGAACAGCACTATCCCTATGTTGCTGCTGGACAACGTAGCTATATAATTCCAGTTTGATACCGCAAATCATATTGACCTAAGTAGCTCACTAATGGAGCCAAGACAGTCCTCAGTCTCTGAAGTTGATTGGACCTCATTTTACAGACACCATATATTACTTGAGGAGTACATTTGTCACATTATGAGCTGCATCAAGATAACATTTTTAGGGTACCTGGATGGCTCAGTGGGTTAAGCCTCTGCCTTCAGCTCAGGTCATGATCTCAAGGTCCTGGGATCAAGTCCCACATCAGGCTCTCTGCTCAGCAGGGAGCCCACTTCCCCCTCTCTCTGACTACTTCTCTGCCTACTTGTGATCTCTCTTTCTCTCTCTCTCTGTCAAATAAATAAATAAAATCTTAAAAAAAAAAAGATAACATTTTTATATACTCCCTCTGTGCTAATATGGAAACCTTTATTTCAAATTCAGCTACCTTCATGTACCTCAAAGAGCTGCTTCAGGCCCTGCTCCTTGTGATCCTCTTCTAAAACTTCTCACTGTCCTCTGGTTTCTGAGTCTTTGTCTGCTTTGGCTTTACATCTCTTTCTGCCTTAGTCTCTTGATGAGCTGTTGACTGGCTTTCCTGTTTATCAAGACAATGCCTTGAACTAACATCCAAAAACTCAGTAACTCACTCTTGACCCAGCCTGCAGACCTTTGCAAAGATGGGAACTTCAAGCCTCAGCGTGCCTGAGAGGGATGATCAGACAGACATATGTATTATGACTACTTCTTTGTATGTCTATCTCATCTAGCGGACAGTGAGGCACTTAAGAACAAGAAATGTAGTTGAAGGAATTCAAGATGTTAACAGTTAAAGAAATAGCCTAAAATAGTGTCTTCCATGGACAACTTGCTTGAGAGTCACCTGGGATTTTTTAAAATATATCTTTTCCTGGACCTGATCCAATACTTATCATACTGCCAGATGATTCTTCTATACTGTTTGAGAAGCTCTGCTCTAAAGAGACATGTATAACTGTAATGAGAAATTTAAGTACCCTAGAGGCAGGAAGCAGGCTGTAAAAAGTAGAACAAAATGTGGGTCCTGTGTTAGGCTAAAAAACTCCTACTATTCACTTCTGGAAAGTTGGTGTCCCCTCATGAGTGCATCTAGGGTTAACAAACTTAAATTTTCTGATGCCAGAAACCTGGATTTTTGTGTAAAATCTGCTGATTTTAATACAATGGCAAATAACTCACACTTAGATTTTAAAAAACAAAAAGCATCAAAACAAAACAAAACAAAAAAAATGGTTTTAATTACAGAACATGTGTCTGTAGTCAGTTTCTAATTCTTACATTAGAGCAACCTGAACAAATATAACTGAAAGACACATATTTGAGGTCCAAAAAACTAGAAAACAAATATTGGAGGGCCAAGTGAGGAAGGGAGGATGCAGTAGAAACTGTCTACAAAGAAAGAGAAGAATGAGGAAGGGGTCAGGAGAAGAGAGGATTACAAATGAGGGCTGGGCTGCAGTGTCAGAAGGCGTGGAGAGGCCAAGCAGGACAAGGCTGATAATAGACAATTGGCAATTAGGAGGTCAGTGGCTACTTTGGTGAAAGCACTTTTGAGTGGTAGGGCAGAAACCAGATCATAATGAACTGAGAATGAGTGGGATTAAAAGGAGGTGGAGAGGGGAGTGGAAGAAGCAGAGAGAGAGAGAGAGAGAGATATCAAGTGTAGATTATTCCTCTCAGGCGTTTAACAATAAAGTTAAGGAAGGAGATAAGATAGTACATCAAGAGAAGACAATGCAAAGAAAACTACTTTGAACACATTTTTGCTGAAATACAACACATGCAGAAACATGCATGAATCCTAAGTGAATTCTCCCAAAGCATTCATTTCTGTGGCCATCACTAGGGTGTAGACACAGAATGTTAGAATATTACCAGCCCCACAGAATCCTTCCCTCTGCCCTCTCAACCATGTCTCTTTTCTTCATCACCAAGAATAAATGCTATTCTGACTTCTGACACCGCAAGATAGTATGGTGTTTTGCAAACTTTGTATAAATGGAATAGTAGATTATAATCTTAAGAGTTTGCTTATTCAGGGGTATCTGGGTGGCTTGGTCAGTTAAAGTCTGCCTTCAGTTCAGGTCATGGTCCCAAAGTCCTGGGGTTGAGCTCCTTGCTCCCAGCTCAGTGAGGAGCCTGCTTCTCCCTCTCCCTCTACCCTCCTTTGCTCCCCTCAACTTGGGTGTGCTCTCTCTCTCTCTCAAATAAATAAATAAAATCTTTTTAAAAAATAGAGACCTTGCTAAAATCACATATTCTAATAATTTGTCTAAAAATTTTAAAATTTCCTACATAAACAATCATGTTGTTTCAGAATCAGGAGAGTTTTATTTCTTTGTTTCTGATCCTTGTCCTAATAGGTCTTTTCTTTCTTCATCAAACTAAAACTTCCATACAGTGTTGAAAAGAAGGATGATAATGGTCATTCTTCCCTTGGTTCTGATCTTGCAAGGAAAACCTTCAACATTTCATCATTGATTATGCTTAGATTATTGATTTTTAACTTTTCTTTCCTTTTAGTAAACAAATTTAAGGTTTTAGCTGCATTTGGTATGTTTTGATATGAAATAACTCAAAATATTTCTAAAATTTCCGTTTTATTTTCTCTTAACCCACTAGGAACATAGAACATTTAATATTTCCAAAATACAGGTATTTTCTAGTTGTCTTATTTATTTATTTTTTCACTGTGCTCAGAGAGCATAGTATTATAATTTTTGAAATATGTAATTTGAAATATGAGATTTACTTTATGGGCCAGTATATGGCTAATTTTTGTAAAACTTGTATGTAAATTGGGAAAAAAATACATTCTTCAGTTTTAGCAATATCCTACATATCTCATATAGGTCATGTTTGTTAATCATGCTATTTAAATAAATATACATTTAACATTTGTGTGATTATTTTATGAATTATAAAAAGAAGTATATTAAAATCTCCTTCTATGATTATATGTTTATTTCCTTCCAGAGTTCTCTTAATTTAGGGCTCATATAACTTTAAGCCAAATTATTAGTTACACGTTAATTTAGAACTGTTATGTTTCCAATGAATCAAATCTTTTGTTATTGTAAAGTGTTATAAGGCATTATTATTTATATTATCCATATTCATTTATAATGTGCAAGTAATTGTTATTTTGTCCTTTGTTTCTTCCCTCAATACTTCCCTCAATACCTCCAAATATTCATTTTAAATTATCTTCCTTTTGCCTGAAGAATTTTCTTTAGACTCATATCCTGGTGAAAATTCTTCCTGGTTTTCTTTATCTGACAAGGTTTTTATATTACCTTTATTTTTTTAAGGTCCTATGCATTGTGTATAGAATTTAAAGGTAGAAGTTACTGTCTTTTGGTACATTGGGGGTAGAATCACTTTGTCTTTTGGCTTTTATTTTTTATGTTGACCAATTGACTATATGTCTGATTGAATTTTGATTTAAGAATTGTTCAGTTTCAAAATTTCAATTTGCTCCTATTTATTATTTTCAGTTCTATGTAAAATTATCAAAGTTGTTTTCATTTCATTGATCATATTAGACATAATTAGTTTAAAGTCATTGTTTAATAATTCTAAAAATCTCCCGTGGGTCTTCTTCCGTTATTTGGAGCTTTTTCTTTCAATTTTTCATCAACTTTTTTTGGTTTCTTCACTTGCCTGATTATTTTTGATTGAGAGCTGCTTGTGCTACATGCAAAATAATAGGGATAATTTAAAACCTGAACTTTTTTTTTATCATCCACCAGAGAAGATTTACCTGTATTTCTATGAGAAATATTACCTGTATTTCTATGAGAAATAATGCCAGAAACATTAGCAAACTCAGATCATCTTAGGGCAACCATGGTATCACATTATCCAAAGCTAGTTTTTAGTTTCTTTGAGAACAGCTTTATTTCTAGCTTAAACTTATTCCTAGAATATTGACCTTTGATTTTCAATCTAAAGCCTGGGTGATTTGCAACGGTTCAAGTAAAAAATCATGGTGGCTTGGACAAGTGTGGTAACAATAGACTTAGTTAATAGTGGTCAGATTCAAAATATATTTTGTAGATTGAGACAATAGGATTTTCTGGTGGTTTAGATATAGGAAGAGATGGAAAAATTACCCCTAAGTCTTGGACATGAATGATCAAACATAATGTACTAAGATAAACAAGAATGACAAAAGCTTTTTCGTATAATATAAAGAATTTTATTTCCACACAGACAGCACACAATCTTTTCTTCTGCAAGCTACCTCTGGAGCACAAATCTAGAATAACTTTCAGGTGGTAGCTGTGAGATTGGCTCTAGTTTTAAAATTAGAAACCTCACCCAGTCATCACAGTATTGTCTTTTCCATTTATTTATTTTTTTTTAAAGATTTTATTTATTGGACAGAGAGAGAGATCACAAGCAGGCAGAGAGGCAGGCAGAGAGAAGGAAGCAGGCTCCCTGCTGAGCAGAGAGCCCGAAGTGGGACTCAGTCCCAGGACCCTGAGATCATGACCTGAGCCAAAGGCAGAGGCTTAAGCCACTGAGCCACCCAGGTGCCCTGTCTTTTCCATTTAAAATTCCTGCTAATTCAATTGAGTTTGTTGACAAACTCAACCGGCCACAACTCAAAGAAGTTTATCATGCATTATTTCACTGTGAGTTTTATTGTAGTATTCTCACAATAATAAACAATCATCCCATTTTAGGGGATGGATAAACAACAAAGACACAGAGAGGTGAAAAATTTGTCTAAAGTCACGTAGTACATTGGTGGGGGAGGCAGATTTGCAGCTAGGTCTATGGAGCTCCAAAGCTTGCGCACCTTTCCAGTTCATTACACTAGCTCTGATACTCTGTAGACCATGGAAAATGTAAGCTAAAGAGCTTAAAAAAATCATGAGGAAGGAATGTAGAAAATAGTTTATTCTGCATTCATCAAAATCTAAGAGTCTTTCCTGAAATATTTCTTTCATTTTTCTCTCTGCTTGTATGGTTGGAACCATCCTGGAGATATTGGTAATCTGAACCTAAACTAATGTGTTCCTGTTGAATGGCAGAGCTCCTGGCCTCCATGATCTCTCTCTCTTGTGATCACTTGATGGGCAATCTTAGAATTGCTCTAGGACCAAACACAGTTCAGGGCACAGGGGTGGCACTAACAGAATATTTGCGGATGGATGTAAACAAACAAACAAACAAACAAACAAAAACATCGTCTTCAGTGAGGCTTTGAAGGCCTATGTGCCACCCCCCACCCAAGCTTTCATCCATCTTCTTGACCCTCTCAACCACTCCATTCTAATCCCTCTCTTACATGGAAAAAGAAATGTTTTATTTTGAACATGTTAAATTTGAGAAGCTTATGATATATCTGTTACTTGCCATGCAAATACACTGGGGCAATAGAATGTCTTTATTATCATATCTACTCCAGGGTATATCTGTTCACAATCCAATAATGAGAGAACAATTTCTAACTTAGACTTCTAAGGGTCCTTCTTGTTCTACTGATCACTAAGACTCAATCATGGCACCACAGACAGGACCTCATGTATATATTCCTCTGTGAGAAGACTATTCACTCATGTCTTTTCAGTGTAACTTCTACTGCATTAGTTGTTATACCATAGATACTATAAAAAGGATAGTAATACAGTTAACTCTTGAACAACACAGGTTTGACTGCATGGGTCCACTTACACACAGATTTTTTTCCATAATTACAGTGCAGTAATGTAAATGTATTTTTTTCTTCCTTATGATGTTCTTAATAACTTTTTTCCTCTAGCTTACTTTATTGTAAAAGTACAGTATATGATATATAAACAAACAAAATCTGTTAATCGAGTGTTGATGCTATCAATATGTCTTCTGTCAACAGTACGCTGTTAGTAGTTAAGTTTTAGGGGAGTCAAAAGTTATATGTGGATTTTCAACTGCACACCTATCTCTGATTATTCAAGAGGCAACTGTACATTCAAGACTGGGAATAGAAAGAAAATGATTGTGGCCAGAATTTAGCTATGGGTGCTAAAATGTACAATAAAGGGTGAAGAAGTGCAAAGCTGGAGATCCAAGCACCATCTGCCATTAAGCGCAGGAAACGTACCTTGCCTAGGAGCACCATCACAAGGAGCATCAAAGGGTAATGAATGACAGCACATTTGAATGGACAAAACTGTGAAGTCATTTGTATGTTTTTATTTTTACAAACACAAATCCATGGGGTCTTGTACAACATTTCCTCGTAGAGTAACCTTTAAAAAGGTTATATTATTCCATTGTGGAGAATTATCCAAATAGACTTACCTGTCTTTAGGGACTGAGAGGAATACTTTGTCCAATTTAAATCAGAAGTACTGGTGTATGTATTACATCTTGAGATACATTTCTCACCTGCAACTAGTTTGGGCAGCTAGAGGGTTCAAAATATACAAAGTTTAGTTTTCCAAATCATTTGGAACGTTCATAGCATTATCAAGAAAAATTCCTGCTGAAGTCCCACAAAGTACTATTTAACATTTAGAGTAACAATATCTTTGTTATTTCAGTCGCTATAGACATCTGTAAGAAAACAGAGGGTTTGAAAGACTAGAAAATTGGTAGTCAATCTCTTCATTACTGTTATCCTCTTTTTTCAGAAAGTGTGGCGCTAAGAAGATGACTGGTACCTGGGGGAGAACGTGGTAAATTTGAGTCTTAAAAAGGAATAATAGAAAAATATCACGAATTTGACTGACTTTATGAGTAGACTTGCTTATAAATTCATTCAAGTTATAAAATAGCCCTTTCAAGATGTACTGTTTTGCTATATATTTTCCGTGTTTTAATGGGAATATTTATAATTATATTGGATTAAAATGTTATAAATTCAAATATAATGTTATTTATGACAACGTATGACAAAGCCACAGAGCTAAAGTTTCTAAGATTGCCTTTCTCCTGCTCACTTTTCACTACAGTAGAACTAAGCTCAGTGTTCTTTCTATAAGGTCAAATAATATGTTCTCTATTTTGCTGTCTTTGCTTATTGCTGGTTGTCATTTTTCTTTTTTGCTTTAAAAAGTTTGAAATATAATTATTGGATGATTTTATTAAGTGTAACTTCAAAGAATCATGGAGGAATTGGATTTTCATGGGGTTTGCAAACAAACTAGGCTACTGTTCAGATCAAGGTTGGGAAAATCTAAATATTTTATCACTTGTAGGTAACATGAGTTAAGGTTCTTAATTCAACATCAGTGGGCATTTTTCTGTGGCATAGAATAATCATATATATTTAATGTCTTTTTAGAAAAAAGAGAAAATTCTTCTTCAGCTCTATTACCCTCTCTAATTTAAGCAAGAGGCCAACAATGGGTAATAGCAATGATAAATCTTTTTCTAACTGTTTTCTATCTGTTTAAATTAAGAAATATACAAAAACAATGGATGGTGACTCCCTGAGAAACAAATTCACTGGAGCAGAGATCAGATAAACAAGTATTTTTACTTTTTACCACAATCTACAATGTTAGTTGTAGCTATAAACTAATATTAAAAAGAGATGTTACATTAGCAATTAGGTTCAGAGATCCTTAAATAGCATGATCAATTCAATACTAAAATTCTTTAAGACAAGGATTTTAATGAATGTGGTTTGAGTTATGTTTTATTTAAATCTATCACTCTCAAATCTATTATTGAAAAATGTTAAGTCACTGTTGAACATCCTCTGCTAGTTGTATTCTTTAAAATTGCTCCTTTTCTTGTCAACAATACAGAAATGTCCATGTTGAGTAAAAAAGGGGAAAATACTAATTTTTCTTCTTTCTAAACAAAGAAATCATAAAGAAATTATAGAAAAATTTAAAAGATCATAAATTTCTGTCCCGAAGAGCACATTATAAGATGTTTATAAAGTAGCTTTCAATTCCTTTTTTTTAAATGAGTTTCTATATGCTAGTGAGAACATATTAGAACAAGAGATAATCTGACATAAGACAATACTGGCATTATAATGAAACAATGGCTTTTGTCAAGGGCAAAGGGAATGAAAGGGTAAAGAAGTTATATGAGATAAAATGAATTTTACCCATGCTGTAACATTCAATCTGAATCTTCTCTGGATGTTTTGATGAGAAAGGTTAAAATGTATTGGATTATTTTACTACATAAATGTAATTTAAAGGAGAGAGTAAGGGCAACAGACTAAGTAACAATCATACTTCTATCATTTTCTATAGATGTTGTATAATTTAACTCACAGGCTTTTAAACGAACAACTTTCTTCCTACAATATGCTTGAAATAATTACTTCCTCATTCCACTGGTCAAAAGCCAGAAGAAAATTTTGTTGCAGTAATTTGGGTTCATTTTTCTTAAAAGCATATGCACAAATTTGGCGACCCCCAAAACCCCACTGTTTTACATATAAAGTATAAAAAGAGGATGGTGCATTTCATGTCTATGTATGGTCATTACACATGCATGTGTGTAGGCCCACACCACATGCGCGTTCCCTGTGCTTGGTGCAAATATGGCACAGAACCCTAATCTTTTCACTGTGAGAATCTCCCAGACAGTGCAGAACTCATACCTCCCTCACAGAGGCATGAAACATACAACTCTTACTCGGGGATGTGAGGGCGATCTGGCTGCGACATCTGTCACCCCATTGATCGCCAGGGTTGATTCGGCTGATCTGACTGGCTAGGCGGGTGTCCCCTTCCTCCCTCACCGCTCCATGTGCGTCCCTCCCGAAGCTGCGCGCTCGGTCGAAGAGGACGACCTTCCCCGATAGTGGAGAGGACCGTTCTTCGGTCAAGGGTATAGGAGTAGCTGCGCTCCCCTGCTAGAACCTCCAAACAACTCTTACTCGGTAAAGCGAATTTAATATTGTGTTTTTTACAGCTATTCAATTAACCAAAATGCACTTTTAAAAATTTTTTCCAAACCTCAAATACTCAAAATAAGAAGTGAAGGAGAGTCAGATAGAGTAGAAAACTATCAATTATTTTCCTGTCAATAAAATAGCACAGTGCTTTCTAATAGAAATACAATGCAGGATCATTTTTAATTTTAGTGTTACATTAAAAAAAAACCCGCAATCTAAAAAGAAACAGGTGAAACATTACTAATATATTTTATCTAACCCAAGAGAGCCAAAATATTTTCATTGCAACATATCTTCAATATAAAGTTATTAATGAGATATTTTACATTTTTTTCTTATTAATTCTTCAAAATTCAGTGTGGATACTAAACTTACAGAACATCCACTTTGGACCTGGTCCATTTCAAATGCTTTGTAGCTACATGAAGTTTTATGAAGATGATCGCTGATTATCTTCTTTCAATCTCTTTCCCAAACTCCTAACTCTTATCTCCAATTGCTACTGTTCGTTTCCATCTATGTATGATAAGCCATGACTGACAGTAATATTTGTCCTCCTCCTCTAATTTCATGGCTTCACTGTTTAGATTCTCTATTTTGGTGGATAGCTTTATTATCTACACTCCCGTCCTTGTTCAAATTAGAAATCTGAAGGATATGCTCTACTTTTCCCTCTTCCTCATTCATCTTCAATTGAATAAGGTAAAAAACATCCTGAGCTTGCACTCTTTTGTTTCTCCACTGTCTCAACATCATTCAAAGCCTTAAATACCATGTGTCTGGATTACTAAGGACTTCCTAACTCATCTCTCTCCCATCCATCAATCCCCACTACTTCAATCCACCCTCTACACTGAAGGGAAACTGGTCTCTTGAGCACACGTACTATTAATTAACTTTTTAAAAAATTAACATTGAATTACATTACTCTTTTAAATAAAGATCTCATAGAGATTCTTCTGGCTATATTTTTATTAAAAAAACACATGTCACATCCTCTCTATGTACTAATTATTGGAAATATAGCAGCAAACAGGACAAATAGTCTTCCTATTTTCAAGGAGCTTAAGTGAAGTGCCCATGAGATGCCCACTAGGACAAAAGGGAAGTTTTTAAAAATATGACTCCCTGCTACATGTCCAGTTTTCCCTGATCTAGTAAATACATGACTAAGTGAACTACAGACTTCTCCCCCACAGCACCAAGGCTTTCAAAAAATAGTTTCATCAGAATTATTGGAAGGCTATTCAAACTTTATTTTTTCTTAGGTAACTAATGACCACTCAAGTTTATCGCCACATAAAGCTGAGATTTTATATAAAACTTTAAATGGAAGAGAAATGGTTCTAACTTTAAACAAGAGTGTTATATACCATTTTATGATAATATTTTGCCTATGAATTATAATAGTATTGATCTGAGATTTCTTTTACTCGTGTATTTGCTTTAGTACCCTCATTTCTGCCTAGTTCTAAATCTTATTCATTGAACTGTTTCTTGCCTGTTTTCATTCCTATGGAAATCTACTAAAAATTACCTTTGCGTTATGAGAAATAAGACATCTTTTAGAGGACATATTCCACTCTGTAAATCCATATGAATCATACTACAAAGTTGGATTATCATTAAAATACTGAGTTATAGAGTTTCGAGTTCTTACTTTGGATCCTTTGGATCCGGCTAGAGCAGAAGGAAATAAAAGAGTGTGAAGCATTGTGCATGAAGTTTTATGGGCCAGACCTGAAAATGGCAAACTTCATTTCTGCCAACTACTTCATTGACCAGAATGCAGTCACATGGTCTGGGAAATAGAGTCTTCCTGGATGCCAAGGAGAAAAAAAGAAAAGGTTTTTGCATATTTGCATATATTTGCTCATTTTCTGTGAGGAAGTGAATATTTCTATCCTCACCTCATAAATGAAGTTAGGAGTTACTAAGGAGCTTGCTTAAGATGGCATAACCAAACAACAGGGATGGATAAAATTCAGACCTGAGGAGTGTGACCCAATCATTTAGCAGTCTACAAATTGTTTCAAGCTGCTTATTCCTTTCTTGGGCCTCTCAAAAATAAAGGGGAGGCAGCAGTTGCCTTATTTTCATTTCATGACTCTTTGTAGTAATACGTTTGATTGATAAATTTGAAAGAAACATCCAAGCATGCTTGACTCAGTGCCCCTAATCTATATAGACCAGACTATTTTCCAAATGTTTCTGTTCATCTTCCTGCTGTATTTGAAGTGCCTGCCTAATCAGGGAGACACTTTAAGGCTCTGACTGAGATTAGTGTTTGGGAGTGGAGAGAAGGTTACACAGGATGTGAATCGTAGAAGGACCTAGCCACGGATCCAAACCACTTCCCCAGTAAAATTTCTCACTTGCATAGCTGATATCTTCATCTTTCTCCATCTCCATCCTTTCTCCCTGATGGTTCCAAATTTGTTGGAAAGAATGGGGTATAGCTGGTCTAATAGTAATCTACTATTTTTATTTCTTTTCCTAGAGTAGTAATTTATTAGTATGCAAAAGAAAAAAAAATCAGTGTATCCTAAGGTGACTAACTCACTCCCAGAAGGAAATGTAGTTTCCTGGAAAATCTAAGACAATTAAAGTACTAACAGCTTTTTTTTATATTGCATAATACTTGACACTTATTCTTAACCAGGCTATTTAGCTAATGTTGGTTATAATCAGTAATGGGGTAGTACCTTGAAATGAGTGGTTAGTAATGTAAATGATTTCAAGGACAGTTTCGTCTTTCTTTAGAATGTATAGAAGTTTAACATCTCATGATGGCATGGTAACTAATGCAGATACTCACACGAGAGGGGAAACTGAGCTCAGAGAGATGACATAAGACAAAAAGTTTGTGGCAAAAGACAAATGAGGATCAAGGACTCCTGGGACTTGGTCCAGTTTCCATTATTTAATTTTTGAGAGCAAATATATTCTTTATTATGAATAACTTACTTCACTTGTAGTGAAATAAAGTATCCCAACATATGCTCAACAACAGAAGGTTAATATTTCACTTCGATTAATCCACGAAGTGAATCTAACTGCAATTAATGAAGACTGGATTTTAGATTATTTTTTCTAATACGATTTTTTAATGAATATTTCTTTTTCCACGGTGGAAAACAAATACGAAGGAACTCAAGTAATATACTCTAAGTCATACATGAGTGCAAAGCCAAGTTAGAAAATAAGCTAAAGTCCCTCTCTACCACTTAGAAGTACAACGTAATAAAATTCATTATAATAGCATTCTAGTTTTGTCATAAAACCATAACAAACCATAGTTATAACATGAAAAATAGAGTAACTAATATTTTGCCTAGTAAAACTATAGTAAATTGGTTCTAGTAATAGCAACACAATAATAATTATACTGAAAAATAGCTGCAAGTTACGATCTGTATATTTACTATGCTATTATAATAATTATAGTTCTACCATAGATTTCTTCTATACAAAAGCTAAATTTACTCTAGTAATTGCATTCTCTTTTCTCTTCCACATAATTATAAGAATATAAAAGTGTAACTTTTGATTTGAAGTATGAAAGCTTCAAGTTTGTTATTTTTTACCATTATTAGATGATTGGGAATTAGGGAAGATTATGCAAAGAAGAAAAACACAAAATTTTTCCAAGAACAAATACATCTACCTGTGTAAGACCAGTGAATAGTTAGCAAGACAGCAAAACCAAAAGATGAGTTATTACCAAAATTTAAGTGTAAAAAAAAGTTGTCTTAATATGTAGAATACAGAATAATTCCAAATAACTCAACCAAAAAGAAACTCTTTGTTTTTTGTCATCTCCAGGAAAAGTCTCTCTTCCTTTTCCTTCGGTGGTGACATGGACCAGTGCACCCGGATTCCTCCTGCTGCTCCAGCCTTCAGACAAGGGTAAGGGCTCATCACCCCTGAAAGGTAAAGAATTTCTAAGTAAAAAAATGACCTAAAGGGGCTTGCTGACATTCATCAGGAAATACAGTATACTGTTGAATGTTAAAGAGCCTCAGAAGAAATCCAAGCAGTTCCTTGGCTATAGCTAATCATAAATCATTAGATATATAGACATTTTTATTATGAGGATTCAAGTCAAAAATTTAAAAAAAAAGAAACCTCAGCTTCCATAGAAAGTAAGACTGTCTCCCTCCATCATTTTCTTCTACCTGTCCTTAGAGTGGAGTGAGCATACTATAACAGACTGGCTAATCAAAAGAAATGAAATCTTGCCATTTGCAACAACGTGGATGGAACTAGAGGGTATTAAGCTGAGTGAAATAAGTCAGAGAGCATATGATCTCTGATATGAGGAATTTGAGAGGCAGGGCAGGGAGTCGTGGGGTGTAGGGAAGGAAAGAATGAAACAAGAAGGGATCAGGAGGGCGACAAACCATAAGAGACTCTTAATCTCACAAAACAAACTGAGGGTTGCTGGGGGGTGGGAGGGAGGGTAAGGGTTATTGGGTTATGGACACTGGGGAGGGTATGTGCTATGGTGAGTGCTGTGAAATGTGTAAGCCTGATGATTCACAGACCTGTACCCCTGGGGCAAAGAATACATTATATGTTAATAAAAGTAATTTGATAAAAAAAAATAGTAGACTGGCTAGATGTTCACCAAATCTGTTTCCATTTCCAGGACATAGAGTTAAACTATATTTCCCAGCCTGTTTTTAATTAGGTGGGGGCCATTGGACTCTGTTTTTGTTTTTGTTTTTGTTTTTTTTTGGCCGAGGGAACATTCGCCACTTCCAGGACTCCCCCCCACCTTTGTGAGATCTTCATTCTGGTGTCCCTCCTACAGCTTGAAGAGATGAGAGCAATGCAAGCTAAAAAGAACCAAGTCCTTGTGTCTCCAGTTCATAGGAGATCTTCCCAACCCACATGGGCTGTAAGGTGGGCATGCAATTTATCTTTACTGTATTAAGGCACTGATAATATGATGTTTCTTATAGCACTTAACCTTCCCTGATATAAGCTCAAGTTCCACTGTTATCTCTACATCCTGCTTTAATATGATTTTAGAAGCAACCACAGAAAGCAACTTTAGCTGTGTTATTTTTTTCTTTCCCTGCCGTCCCCTACTCCTTTCTGACTGGCCTGCCTTCCTTCCTTCCTTCCTTCCTTCCTTCCTTCCTTCTTCACCTCCTCTCTTCCCTTTTTTCCTTCCCTGCTAATGGAGATGAGTAGGTAGAGGGTTGTAATTTTCCCTTTAGCCCTTATTTCCTTGTTCTTCCCTTCTTTCATCCCTCAGTACCATCTCTTTGCTTGTGTTTTGAATTCTATTTAGAATAATATTATAAACTCAGATGTGTAATGTTTTGACTGTAACCTCTTAAGAACTTCTGCTGAATATCTATACAAATCCAGTCCTGAGATTTAAGCAATAAAAGGTTTGTGTATAAACTGTCTAAATAGCTTGAGGATGTATTACAGCAGTGAATTTCCCGTTATTTAACACCACTTAAGGTAAGGCAGAAAAACACCAATGATTTTAATTTTGAGCTCTATAATTCCTAAGGCAGAAAGAGAATTACGTTTCATTATGTTTACAGTTTTTGTTCTGTATTTCCTGCCTATTGCTTGTTTTGAGAACTTGCATCGTGTTGTCTTCCTTCAACCCAGTTTCTTATACACACCTCTGCTGTGAGGTTCCAGACAATTGCTTTCACTTCTTGGGAGAGAAGCTGCATATCCAGCTTCCCAACCCCACAATAATTGCCATGTTTTATAAGAATTGTTTCAGCACATTTCCCAAATTGAAAAGGATCACCTCCCTGTGTTCCCATTGCCTTTGTTTTCTAAAATGGAATTCATCTTACTGTACCCCTTACAGCCCATTACAAGGTATTATCCAGGATACACAAATATCTGTCAGGGTCTCTGCCCTTAGCAAATTTCCCTTTCAACCAAAAACTCGAGAGAAGAAAAAGCAGTAAAGCCTCAAGTGCAATACATGTAGGTGTATTATTTTTTAATTGCCTAGAAGTAAACTTTTTTTTTTAATACAAATTGTCAAAAGCAAGTTTCACTTGAAATGACATTCATTTTTTATACCTTGCTGGCATGATATAATCTGGTTAATTTGTTTGGAAGACAGCCAGCATGGGAACACTTTGCTGCTACTGATCTGTTGGTTTGGGTTGGAAAGGCTCCAACAGCATTGCTGAGGAGATGTCCGACCCAAGTACTTCAGTTCTCTTCTCCCCAGTCTTCGGCAAACATCCGGAGTCATCTTGGACTGAGATTAGACCCCAGAATGTTTAACACAGTGCTAAATGCAGTTTGCTATCCTTTGGTCAGAATTAAAGCTTGAGTCAGAACCTACCTGCTGTCTCTTTACTACCACATTTCTGAACATAAGTTTTAAGATCAGAAAGGCCTATGTTCACATCTCTGCCACTAACTTGTTATTAATCAAAAGAATATTTGGGGAACTGGTATTTCCTCATGGAGGATAACGATTGGCCTCTAAAAGTGAGGCTGGTACCCATCTTTCTTCTTATTTTGCCCAGCCCTCCTCGGGCAGGAACATGGCCTCAGAGGGGTAAGGTCATAACTGGGTGAGGCACCTGCTGTCTCACAGATCTAGAATCCTGACAATTTCCCCTTTACCAAACTCCGTTTAGAATTGCTGGTTTCCTTTAAATGCAAAAGGTCTGACTTTTACCCTCCTTTAATCAGAGTACACCAATCAAAGGGTGGCTACACTTATGTCCAGAGCATTTATACCTGCCCTTCTTCTAATAGCAACCACTTCTATTCAGGGCACTTCTCTTGCCTCTTGCTATAGCAAAAACATATCCACATACATTCCTATGTGCATGCATATACATGACGTCAGAGCCGGGTAGGACATCTTGATGTATGCGTCAGTTACCCAGAACAATGTCTCGCACATGATTAAGTATGACGTACATGTTAGTTCACTTCTTTTTCTGGGTGCCTATATTGTTTTTTGCTCTTTTAATTATTTTATACTTTACTAAAGAGATGGGGGTGGAAGGGTGTCTTATTCAAATAGAATTCAAACGAACTCCACCTAAGGTGAGTGGTTGAAATGCTAAGTACTCTTAGATTTTATGAATGGAAATCCCTGATCAGTAGGAACAGGCCTATTAGGGAAGGTTTTCTTTAAAAAGTTTTTTTTTTCTTAATTATGTAAATATAAAGGGTAAATAGCTACCCAGTATTGAGAGGACAATGGAATAAGAATGTTCAGGAATGCATTTGTTTTTTAGAATTCCATCCCCCCTTTGGTATACAGAGAACTGGAGACTATGACCAATTTATAGACGATACTCAGAAGGCTTCAGATACAAGGAGATAACAAGGGTGAATGTGGGTGCTCTACTTAAGGTCCAATGGCAAGGAAGAGCAGCAACGCTCCTAAAATTCAATTATCTGGAGAAAAGGAAGAATCTAGGTTAATGTTCTGCTCTTTCAACAAGGGATTAAGTGTTCATTAGACAGAGTTTTTTGTATGTCTGTTCATTTGTCACTGTTCATGCCAGATCCTGGGAGCTTCTACTGACCCAGCCTCACTGGCACAGTAGCTGTATCTTGGGGAATGAAGGCCAAGCCTGTGAGTGTGGATTAAAGAGAGCTGGAATGTGGGCACTCTTGCAACACTGGCAGTGATTTGAGCATGGCGGGCAACTTGGCACAGTAGACAGGTGTCTCCATGTGGCGGCAGCAGGCCATGACAGTGCTGAGATTCTAGATCCTTCCAGACCAGGTACAGTGCTCACGTCGGGACAATTTCTGCTCCAGGAAAGACCGAACCCCCCACAGGGGTTCTTGGGCCTTTGGTGTGGGGGAATTCAAGACAAACATCCAGGATTTCACTGCTCATATGATTTCCTTGTTCAAATGGTTAATTGAAAAAAATTGAAAATGGATGTTTATGAACTGAACTAGTGAAGCAAGACATTGGGTAAGTTTATATGTGTGAGGTTGTCTATTCCCCTTATTTCCTGCTCTATGATATAGGGAACAGGAGAAGCTAATCTATGCTCCCATAAATGGCAAAGTCTTATTGACTATTACCTATAAAAAAGAGGCTAACAAAAACACTCCAAATTCAAATATATAAATGGCAATTCAGAACTATGCATATAAGGATCTCCAAAATTTATCATTACAGGTAGTGAGACTTTTTATAATGTGGATAATTAGAGCCCACCCGCTGTTGTGAAGCCATAATTCTACACAAGGAACTCAGTTTGAGACTTTAACCTTGAAGGTGGCATAGATTCATGACAAGTATTGATTTAAGAGCCTGGGACTGCCAAGTTGTTCTTGCAGCTCTGACACTTGCCAGCTTTGTGCCTTAACTTCTCCAGCCCTCAGTGTCCAAAGTAGGAAGCTGGAAGGGTAATAATGGGACCTATCTTACAGATCTGATGTCAGAATTGAATGACTATATAATTTAAAGTTCTTAAAAGAGTTCCTGGCACAACATAATAATTAGATATTGTTACAGTTATTATTGTTGTAGTTTTACCAGTAGCAATGGCACTAATATTAGGTCACTTGACTTGGATGGGAAGGAACGCTAGGACCTTCTTTCCCAGATAAAAGGAACTGTAGCCTAAGATGAAAATGGAGAAAGGGAAAGGAAAAAAAAAATTAAAAAATGGGACAAATAGTTGATAGCACAGAAATACTAATTTGAAACATTTGGGAAGAGAAAAATTTTCCAACAGTGTTACACATTTAATGAGTATGCAAAATAAAATCCTGAACCAATATGTAAGAGCAACAACAACAAAACTTTGTAAAATGGAAGTCCAGATTCATTATATCTCAACTGGATTCCTCTCCCAGCACATTAATGCCTTTTTTGGTATTCAAATATGAAATCGCCACCAAAAACATGCTCCCCACTCCCCTTTAGCCACAGGGTCCCAGGGATGCAAGAAGTTAGCTTATAGCCACCGGTTGTTAATGACTAAACAAGATGATCATTAGTAATAATTACCACACTTTAAAAAAATTAAATATAATGCATTTTGCTATCTCATTGTATTAAGGAGACATGGCCTCTGGTGTGAGCACAAGTAGGAACTACAGTCACAAAAATAACCTGTAAAATTGAAAGGAGTGGTGATTTTTTGGTGGCTTGCCATTGACTTCCTCTTTGGACTCATTCTCCTTCCCCATACAATAACTTGTATCAAAGTTACAGTAAAAATGGGGTACGTAAAAATACTAGTTTTGTCATATCATATAAGGGGAAAACAGGAAAAATTAGTTTTTTTGTAAGATAGAGACATACATAGTTCTTAGAGAAAGATATTTTTTAAGTTATGCCTACTCTAACAGTCTATATATGTGCTAATTTAGTTGTAGTTGTATTATTACCAAACTACCAATTAAATTTGGTAGTCCTTTTCTCTCAAGTCTTTTATTTCTTCTTTTATTACTTTTTGGTTTATGAGAAGGGATCCAAGTGTCAAAAACTTGCTATTTCACAAAACTGATTCATTACTTGATTTTTATTTCTTAAAACTGTATCAAAAACTGATCCAAAGTGTTCGTGTGTCTCAACTCAGAAACCAAAAGTGACTAATGATCTGACCTCGTTGAGGAGACTGGGATTAGTTAATGAATCATTCATTATTCTCTGACTTGCTCAGAGTTTCTAAAAATAGGCCCGTTTTTTTCTTTCATTTTTCAATTGGCTCTGTCTGCTAATTTTAAGTTTTTACTTTTTTTTTGTATGAAGGGAATGGTCTTCATATAGCTTTTAAATGACCCAAAGGAGAAACCAGAGTTCACAATTTGGAAAAGCTAATGCTTCAAATTAGTAACTGCATCTGACATCAACAGCTATGATTAGAAGCAAACTCCTAACAACATGACCGATGGCACCAACAAAAAGGAAAGGAAAGCAGAAGTACCTGTGAAAAAGCCACCTATGGTAGGGGAAAGGAGAGTCCGGACAGTATTGGACATCATGAAATTACTACATCACAATTTTTTAAAATGGGGATAATATTCATTCACACAAATGCAGCTGTCAAGAGGATTAAGGGACCATACAAAATTGCGTTATGACCTAGTGGTAATACGTGATTCAATACATGAATGTCACAGGGTCTTCTACTGGGAGCTCATTAGGTGGGTCATCATGTTCTGGGACATATACTGGGAAAAATTACTTAGAAAATATGCCATTTTTCTTTTGCTTTTTTGAATAATTTGTTTACTCTGATTATAAAAAGCATGCATTGGAGAAAATCTAAAGCCTACAGGAAAGAATAAAGAAACCAAACATAATCTCACAATCCAGAGATAACCTTTGCTAATTATTTTATATTTTTTTCTTGCACATATGTCTGTGTGTAATGTTACGTGTGTGTGTTAATGTTATAATATAGAAATATATACAATATATATACATAAATAAATACAATATAGAAATAAATACAAAATAGAAATAAATACAATATAGAAAAACATTTTTGGTTGGTTGCTTTTAAAGCGATATGTATTTTTTAAAGATTTTATTTATTTATTTCATGGAGAGAGAGAGCACAAGCTGGGAGGGAGGAGCAGAGGCAGAGGGAGGAGCAGGGAGCCTGACGTGGGGCTGGATCCCAGGACCCAGGGATCATGACCTCAGCAGAAGGCAGACATTTAACTGACTGAGCCACTGAGGTGCCCCTAAAACTGTATTTTAACATAATAATAGTAGCTGTTATTTGTATGACAGAAAACTGGGGGGAAAATTCAAAAAAAGAAAAATTCATAATTCTACTTTCTCTATAGTTAGGTATCTTGGTCCATGTTATTATTTTTCTTTATATGTATATTTGCTAATACTCTACATCCTATTTTAACTTAATTTTTTAATTCAACATCATATCATGTACAGCTTACCAGTCATCAAAAGTGTTTCTATAACATGTATCTTATCATTCCACTGAATGGATGTACCATTGTTTAGCCAACATATAACAGGATATTTGAATTATATGAATACCTAACACTTTTTCAATAATAGATTTTTGTAAATTGAGAGCCATAGTCATGAGTATTTGAGAGAAGTGTGTGATAGTAATAACTAACTCGTCTGAAACTAGAAAACCAAGAAATCCATTATTGTGTTCGCATCTAACAACATCAACAATACTAAGCCTGCCTAGTGGCCATTGACTGAATTATTAACTTACTAAAAGAAATCTGACAAAATAGCAGCAGTTTTAATCCAGAGTACCCAGCCATGGCCCAGATAGAAAGGTCTGTATATCCTCTTTCCTATATGACAGTGCTGTTATTTACTAACTTACCAAAGAGAACAATAAGAGGGATATTTGGCATTTTATAATCAAACATCATTTCACACATGTCCATCTGCAAATTCATATTAATCATTAGAATTAATTACTATTTACAGCAACTGTATGAATTTTTTTTGTTGTTTCCAGGTTCTATAAATGGAAAAAATAAAAAGATACAAGACAATGTGACTTTCATACAACAGGGGAAATCACCAGCAAACAAAGCAAAAATCCTTATTTTTCCCCTTGCTTCCCCATTTAGAAAAGAATTAAAACTCAAAGCAGGAAACCCACATTAAGAATGTTTTCTTGAATAAGACTTACTTATTCTTTATATATATTTGATGCTACCCATTCTTATAGAGAAGTTTATGCTTTTCTTTTTTTTTTTTAAAGATTTTATTTATTTATTTGACAGACAGAGATCACAAATAGGCAGAGAACCAGGCAGAGAGAGAGGAGGAAGCAGGCTCCCTGCTGAGCAGAAAGCCCCGATGCTGGGCTCAATCCCAGGACTCTGAGATCATGACCTGAGCCAAAGGCAGAGGCTCTAACCCACTGAGCCACCCAGGCGCCCCAAGTTTATGCTTTTCTAAAGCATCTACATGGTCAGGATATCAAACTAAGCAAAGTATTTAGTCAAGTTTACTAAAACACTAGTTAATTTTAACTGTGTCATCAAACTGACCATTAGTGATGATTAGAAAGAACTTCAAAGAAAGAGGATGTATGTATAGTTTATGTAGGTGTATACTACACAATTTTTACATTTATCAAATTTTTTAATTAAACTATTCATTATTTCCAGATTTGCCAAATATATTTCTGCCTCTCCCACTGATGAAATAAACCCACCCTTCCTTGTAGTCGAGCTTCTGGTCCCTGGTATTCCCACCCTTCACTCACCACCCCAGCCTTCCCTGAGACACAGCACATTTTTTTAATTGAGTAAACCAAAAATATCAGTTAAATCTAACAGTATTATCAGATGGTCATAGGTATTGATTAGATAAAGTCCCCAGGGATGAGGATTACTATGTGTGAATACAAATTTGAGTTCTATGTATATAGCATAATTGCTTTATCCACTTTAAATGCACATATATCTTCATGTTTGGAAGAAAAATGCTGATCTATCTATAGTGTTGCAGCAGACTATCCTCTCTCCCTTCCAAAATCCTTATAAACAGACAAACTTCAGGCTCTTCTCCAGAGAAATCTTGCTGAACAGTGTTGCTAATACTGACCATTCAACTAAACCAGACAACTAGTAAACAAGCAGCAGAGATGCTCAGAAAAATCAAACTCCTTTTCTTTGATCAAAATCATTGGTAAATTCAATTAAATCCATTGAGCCGAGATCTTCAAATAGACAATACTCTAAAAGTCTTCATAGGTTTTACGGGATGAAAACAATTTCATTTTAAAAGTATAATACACAGTGTAACAGAAAATGTAAAAGTATCTTCGCAACAACAGTACTCAACTAAAAATAAGCAGCAGAGATTCAACCATGTGGAAGAGTTTCTACCTTACAAATTCCCAAGGGCTTGAAAAGGAAAGCTTAGAATAATAGCTATGTGAGGTAGAGTGGGAGAAAGGAGCCCTTCAGTAGAACAGTGTATGGTTGAGTTAGGATGTACCCAGTGAAGTTATTATTCCCTTCTTCTCTCAGATTAAACAGAATTCTTGAGCTATAAAAAGAATAAAGAAAGCTAGATAAATGCCTGTGCAGTGCTGAAAATGCTAATTACTCTTCGTTTCTAAAATACAGTGACATGGTGCTCTGAAATACAGAGCATGGACTTTGGGATGAGATGATCTGTTTGCAAATCCTAGCATGTCAGACATGTGACCTTGGACTAGCAATTGAATTTCCCTTCCTTCCTTCCTTGTAAAATACAGATAGTAATACCTACCTACCTACCTACCTGCAGATATAAGCAGAAAATGACCCACTGAGGGTGGAAAAAGCAACCTAGCTTAGTACTAACAACCATATTCAGCAAATGTTAGTTTTGCTTCTTCCTTTTTAAGTACCCTCCTATAAATAACTAACACTAGGATGTCTGTACATAATATACTCTAGGATTTGGACATTTATAGTTTATGAGACAGGTTCGAAGTCTTTCCTTAGATTACCTATGTCTTTCTCATAGTTTTCCCTGTTTTATTTTACTCGATCATCATTTGATGAATATTTGCCCATTTTTTTTCTATTTCCTGCCATTAGAATACCAGCTATAAAAGAGCATGAATTCTGTTCACTGGTGGATCTCCACCACCCAAAAATATTCCTTACATAATGGACACTTAATAAATAATTTGTTGAAATAAAATAATAAATGGCTTATAAACTTACTTTATTTAAAGCTGTTTCTGGCATTTCTTACTGAAAGAGTTGGCAACAAATACACCAAATTATTTATAAATAAGTACACGAATAGTATCATAATATATACTGTTGCAGTGTCATATAAGATTAATAGTGCCCTGATTATAATCAACATTTAATCAATATTTAAGTGTGTTAATCTGAGCTTTTTACCCAACCAATATATATGCATGAGTATGTCTTCTGATAGCAGAAAAGTCTGATTTCTTATTTTTGTTCAGAGAAATCAACAGGCCTTTTTTGGAGATAAAATACCATAATTATATATTTCATAGAAATGTATATTCATAATTTACCATAGCAAGTACTTTAGGAGTTTTGTAAAAAAACAGTACTCTGGGGGCACCTGGGTGGCTCAGTGGGTTAAAGCCTCTCCTTCGGCTCAGGTCATGATCTCAGGGTCCTGGGATTGAGCCCCACATTGGGCTCTCTGCTCAGCAAGGAGCCTGCTTCTTCCTCTCTCTTTCTGCCTGCGTCCCTGCCTACTTGTGATCTCTATCTGTCAAATAAATAAATAAAAATATTTAAAAAAAAAACACGGTACTCTGGGATTCATTAAAAAAGAAACAACATTCTCAAAATAGAGTCACTTGTGCTAAGCTCTATGTCAAAGACTTAATACTTAACCTAACTACAATCTCAACCTCTCCCAAGAATGCAACCTTTACCAGTCCGTCTGGAATTACCTGGTCAACACTAGTGAGATGTTCTGCCTGATAGAACCTGCTTTCCTCCAAAGGAAGGTGACCTTGCCTGAAACAACCCACTCTCTGCTAGAAACTTCTTAGACCTGTCTACAACGCCCCCCTTCTGCCTACAAAAGTCTTCTATCTTGTTTAGCCTTTCAGAGCTCCTTTCTGTTTACCAGATAGGATGCTGTCTGATTTATGAATTAGTAAATAAAGACAGTTAGATATTCACATTTACTCAGATGAATTTTGTGTTTTTTGTTTTTTTGTTTTAAAGATTTTATTTATTTATTTGACAGAGAGAGATCACAAGCAGGCAGAGAATCAGGCAGAGAGAGAGGAGGAAGCAGGCTCTCTGCTCAGCAGGGATGCTGAGGCAGATACGGGGCTCAATCCCAGGACCCCGAGATCACGACCTGAACCGAAGGCAGTGGCTTAATCCACTGAGCCATCCAGGCACCCATGAATTTTGTTTTTTTTAACAGAAGTTGGTGGCAGCAGATAAACCAAAGGAGATTTTCAACAGCTTTGGGAACCATGAAAAACACAGGCATGGTATACCAGCAAAACCTTTCTCACTGTTTCCAAAGGCCTTGAGTAAACCCCTCTTCATTCTGCACTCTTTGCCAGGCTCCCAAGCTGATTGACTTTCTTGTCCTGGCAGGTCAGCTTGAGCAAGCAAACAGTTCCACACAGAACCCAAATCTCTAAGCCGGTAGTTGCGGCCACAATTCCCATTCAGTTGGAAATCCCAGTTCTTGGTTCCGTACCCAGATTTCACATTGGGGATTGCTGGTGGTTCAGTCTTTAGTCTGTAGTTCCCTAGTTGTTTTCAATCAGTCCATAGTACCCATTCTATGGGGTCTTCTCAGTCTTTTCCCCAATCCCCAGTTCTTTGTTGGAAATTGCTATAGTGCACATAAGACCTTCTATTGACCAGTCCCCAGTAATGTCTCTTTGCTTGCTGCTGGCACCCACAGTTCCATTTCTTTCCTCTTTGGTTTTTTGTTTGTTTTCCTTTTAAGATTTTAGTTGTTTATTTTTCTGAGAGAGAGAACACGAGCAGGGGCAAGGAACAGACTGAGAAGTAGACTCTCTGTGGAGCAGGGAGCTGGATGCAGGACTCCATCCCAGGACCCTGAGATCATGAACTGAGCCAAGGCAGACACTTAACTGACTGAGCCACTCAGGTGGCCCACAGTCCCATTTCTTCAGTTACTGCTAGTTTCTATTAATGTACGAATGCGGCAAAAGTTATTGCTAATAGAAAGCTCAGAAGCCAAAAAACCATAAAAATCAGTGGGCATTAATTGGGCATTTAAAAGCTGTTAGCGCACTTGCCACCTAACCCAAAGTCTCTCTTATAAGAATAAATTGGTTATAGAATCAGTTAGATTGACACTAGGTCACACTGGCCAACCTCAAGAAAATTTTCTTATGGTGACGTACACTGTAAAACATCATATTGATTTTCCCAACCCAGTGAGTGGAACATAACTTTCCAGTATGAGTTTGGCTCTAAGAAACCCAAAGTCTTAGTAAATAAATAAATAAATAAATATCCTTATATTCCAAAGAGTTAAGCAAGCTATACCTTCTGTCACACCTGCTTATTTTATGTCTAAGAGCTGCAGTAATAGGAGCTGTAGATAACTACAAAAATGGCAAAGTCTTAACTAAAAAACAGCCTAGAATTACAATGGCCATGATGGGGAATGTTCTGATTAGATAAGATCACTTATCGAAGAACTGCACTTGATAGAAAAGATTCCAAAATCAAACAGACCAATGGGACCCATATTTTTATTGGTATACATAAGCTTCCAAAAGTCTTCAAAACTCTAAAATGGCTTAAATTAAAAATTTGTTGCAAAGGGCTAATGAAAATTTAAAGACAAAAGCTTGTAAACAATGTCAGCCAAACCATTATCTTTACACCTATGACATCTCCAAGACTAGGCACTTAAAATAACATCTGGGTCCCCCACAACAGACTCTAGGAGTCCACTATAGAACATTGACTATAGGTTGATGTCTCAGTTGTAATAAACTGGGACACTGGAAAAGTTTATCCTCAAAGGGCCTATATAAATTTTTCGATATTGACTCGAATGCCCTCATATCTGCACCCAAATGAGGACCCCCCCTATAGACACTTCCCAGAGTTCATGGGACTCTAAGGGCTTCTCCAAGAAATTCCTACCAGTTACTTCCTTAAAACAGCAAAAGGGAAACTAAAATTAAAATTAATAATAAAACAAAACTGGTCAAATTCTGGTACATACTGAAGCTATACTCCTTATTTTAAACTTCTCAGAACCTATAGATGAAATCCTAGGAAAAACCATCAAGAAGCTAGTTGAAAGTGAATTCTCAACAGGGTTAGTTTTCTCAGATCTCTGTCTATAGTACCTGACTGAGAGAGAAAAATAAAATTTCACATTGTCCATTCCTTTCCCAATCCAAGCCATATTGATCTTTGGGAGGGGCTCTAGAGCTTATGAAGATAGCAGATTTTGCACTCTCTTTGTGCATGCCCCCTAGGTTTGTTTAATACCACAAAAAAATATTTACTGTTTTCCTGGCTGAAACCTGAAAAGATATTTGAAAGGATTTAATAACTATAATCAAACATTTGGACAAATTGGAAGCTGATATGCAGAACCCAATAGGAAATTTTATTAAACCTTCTCCCCTAAGCTATATACACCCAGAGGGAAAGAAAAACCTTTCAATGTAAGTAGATGGGTGTGTCAGTCCTTTGATATCGTCTAGGCTACAACATAATTCTTTGAGGAATTAGAAGCAATTACTTTTATCCTACAGCTCTCTGTAGGACCACAAACACAGGTATAGAAGCAAGTCAAAATCTACATATCCTTTTTAACAATTAACTTCACTTATTCATCTCAGAAGTCTGTGGTATTGTAAAAATTCTGGCCTTAGGGAACAAAGGTCCTTCTTAGAAGAATTTGCATTCTTTCCCTGTGCCTTTGAGATGTAAATGTTCTACCTGGTCTTCCCCAGGGGCTCTTATCTTCTCATCTAGGCCATTGGCTTAAAAAGTAAACTTCAGGGGGGCGTCTGGGTGGCTCAGTGTGTTAAAGCCTCTGCCTTTGGCTCAAGTCATGATCCCAGGGTCCTGGGATGGAGCCCCGCATTGGGCTCTCTGCTCTGTGGGGAGCCTGCTTCCTCCTCTCTCTCTGCCTGCCTCTCTGCCTTCTTGTGATCTCTCTCTGTCAAATAATTAAATAAAATCTTTAAAAAAAAAAAAAAAAGATGGTCTTTCTTCGACTTACTGGATTTTGATTGGTTTAGGTCTTGGGGACCATGGTTCCAAAGTGTGCTCCAGACATTAGGAATTATCCTGCCTATAATTATCATAGTAATCTCCCACGTGCACTGCATTTTTTCATAAGCCTTAAATGGATGTTCACCACCACCAACCACCAAGCAAATGAACCCCTTAGGACTGAAAAGTCAAAAAAGAAATGAAGAGAATGATTGACTAAAAAAGAAAAGAGAAAAAAAAAGAAAACCTGAAGTTATGCCTGGTGAATATCACAGAGATTTGTAAAAATAATAATAATAATAATAAGACCTAGGAGTATCACATAGTGGGTCAGTAAAAGCTATAAGAACAACAGGTGGGAGTGGTGCTAATTCCTTAAATTTTGATCACATCTCTCTGATAAGCTGAGAGCCTGATCAAAAGGGAGAACTGTTATGAAAGGGGGAAAACAGGGGGGGTTCTAAAATGGAGTCACTTGTGCTAAGCCCCATGTCAAACAAAGGCTTAATACCTAATCTAATTGCAGTTTCAACCTCTCTCAGGAATATAACCTTTAACCCATCATTGTGGAATCACCTGGTCAGCACTAGCGAGGTTCTCTGCCTAATAGGCCCCTGTCTTCCTCCAAAGGAAGGTGACTTTGCCTAAAACAACCCACTCTTTCCCAGAAACTTCTTCGATTTTTGCTACACTCTCCACCCTCCACGTACAGGTCTTCCATTTTGTACAGCTCCTTGGAGCTCCTTTCTGTCTGCTTAGATGGGATGCTATCTGATTCATGAGTCATTAAATAAAGCCAATTAGATCTTCAAATTTACTTTATTGAATTTTGTTTTTTAACAGATTGAGTTGTCATTCATACATGTACAAACCCACAAATAGAATGTCATAAATGTTTAGGTGTGTTATGTGTGCATATGTGTGTGTGCTTGTTAAGTAGATTCTGGCTGTCTATTTGTTGAATAATTCATTAATATATTCACATATGTGTATATAAAACAAGCTATAAAAAATGTTTAGACATTGTGGAATGATACCATAAATGTTGGGATAAATGGTAGTTGCCAAATGTCACTGGATTGAATTGTGAGGGAAGAGGAATGCTGAAGTTGGATTAAAATAGAAGATAAATGGTGTAAAGTGAACTTAAGAGAAAAAAGGTTATAAAGGTGTATATCATGTATATATATTAATATATATAAGGTTGTATAGGTGTATACATATATATAAAGGTTATAAAGGTGTATATCATGTATATATATAAGTATATATATATAAAACACTATATTTTATATATATATATATATATATATATATATATATATATATATAATATTTATATATATTGCCATAGGTGAAGGAGAGAGAGAAATGAAAATGTTTTCCATGAGTCTTTGGAAGAGAAGGATACTGGAAATAAGGGAGTGAAAAGTTATGCTTGTAGAGAGAATGTAGCCAATGTCCCTCCCCCACACCCTCCATACTTCAATTCCTGCCAGGCAGGAACTGGAATCTTTTGTAGAGCACCATTATAGTATCAGAAAGTAACACAATCACAAAGGGGAGAAGAAAGGCTTGATCTGCAGGCCGGTGACTCTAAAAGGCCCCCCTGTGAGGATGACTGCAGCAGCACTAAGTCAGAAGAAAAGACCTACCCAGCTAAACTGTCATGTCTAAGAGAAGCTCTGAAGCCGGCGAGGAAAAACATTTCTCTCCTGAACGGCTTTCATTGATTTTATTTTTTAAAGTTAGTACAAGAAATAATGCCGCACATTTGTGTAATTTCATCCTGAACCCCGGCTCTCGAGGAAGGGCTCTCGGATCTCGCGCAAGCGTATCTGGCTTCTCATCCCCCCCACTGCAGGGAACTCTCACGTTTCTCTCGTGAAATATGCTTGAGATGTTTTCATGAGCATTGGCAGGGGACGGCTATATTGATAGATAATCCACACCCGGCACGCCTCTGCGCGCGCATTCACAGGAGTTTAGGAGCGTCTCTGTTCCTTTCCTTTATGGGTCAGAATATTCTCATACGGCTCCCATCCGATATCCCCTTATCTCAGCTCCTTTATTCCTCCAAGAATAGTCTGGGACCTTCCAAATCGGTGTGTTACTTTCTCAGTAAGGAATCAGGAAAGATCCAATAAAATATTATTTCACGTCCTCTAACACTGCCTCCCGCACAAGCACCCCCACCCCCCAACACACACACCCCACCCCATCCCGCACATACGCATGCCCAATGCAGCACGATTATTTGCCCCACCTTAACAATGGAATTCTGGCGGTTTCATGGGCCTTTGCCTGGGCTAAGGCCCAGTAAGTTTGGAATCTGGAAGCCAAAGGAAAAATAAAATCTAGGTATGCGCAGGAACTAGAAGGAATTATTGCCTTTTCCTGGATCAAATCTAGATAGAACATTCTCTTCTGTGATTTCCTCTCTCCAGGGCTGTGAAAAGTATCCTTAAAACGGGGAGGTTAGAAGAAGGGAAAGAAAAGGTTAAAGAAAAACGGACAACCATAAAAAGATTTATAATTTACTTTTGAAATAAATCAGCAAAGGGAGGCCCAATCTGCCATTTGCTCTGAGGGCTCTGGGATCCCTCACTGAATAATGTGCCATGGCCCATTTTGATCTGCGCTGAAATTAACAATCAGTCAGCCACTTTATGAAATATTATCTTTGTTAGCTTTACCACTAACAAAAATACACTTCCAATTTTTCACATCCACACACTACATCTATTAAAGCAATCTGGGAAATTAGTTTGAGATAAACTGTACAGCAATTTTATTCATAGCTTCCCTGTATCTCACACTGTTAATCTGCATCACAGCTCACTAAATAGTGCCTAATGTTTATTGCATTTAACTGAATGTATACGATTCTGAGGGTACGCCAGGGACCGATTATCATAATTATACATGTTTCTATGGTAACCCACAAGTCTATCAGTTTTGATTCATTATATTGTTATACCTTCTAGCACTTTCTAATTATTAGGTGCCCATAAAAAGTCTCAGTCTTGCTGTTACTATAGAAATGAGCTATAGACAGGCCTCAATTGTTAACCCTTAAAGGACCAAAATATATAGACTCAGACAGCTGGTAGCTATTCGCATAACTGAATAGCTAATATTTTCATCTATTACTTAAATTCGTAATTGATTTGCGATTATTAATTTCTGAAAATAGTTCACTTAGACGACTCAGGAATGATCATCTTAGATTTTAAAAAATTGCCCTGACTTTGAGGTTCCCTATTCCTGATATATACCTTCAGGTGTGATAAAAGATACGGAACCAGTATTGCAACACAGAATTGGTGAGCATAGAGTGCAAAAATCAAAAGTCTTTCAGAACCGGTTTCTTATTTCATAGATAAAGACAGTTGTTGGTGTAAACACAGAATTATATGTTAAGGGAAAACTTAGATAAATCAGAATATAAGGGTGAAAACTCAAATGCACTGAGAGTCTTTAAATCAAGTGTCTAAAATTGCTTCACAGCAATATGGCTATTTAGGTATAATTTAATATTGCTACGCAAATTGCAATTTGTAATTTAATATTTTCATTTTACTTTTTCTTCTATATTCACTAACAGAATCCTGTGAAAATTGAAAGGGACTGAGCAGTTTCATTGTCTTTCTAACCCTCCTGCTATTATAGTTTTCAATTAGAAGTGCCTTTTAATTTAGATCAGGAAAGCTCTCCTGAAGTGACAGCTCGCCCTTCACACTGCATATCTATTTATTTCGGAAGTCAACACACTATTCAATAACCTGAGAACAGCCCTGATTGCTATGCTAATAGTATTCAGAAATATGTCGACACCGATGGAAACAAGTAAACTAAGGCTAATTCATAAAGTGAATAATAAAAGGCAGAGGGAAGCCTTTCATACCTTCCACTACTTCAGCTGGAATCCTAAGCTTACAAATTTAATTTTTTCCCCTCCCTCGGGGAAATGAACACTATATGATAACCAAACTGAAATTAGATTTTACCTAATATTACAGCCTTGCCTATTTGACGCGGCTTGTTTTATTATATAAAGCTGCAGTGGGAAGCAGCGGAGACAATGACCGTGGATGTTAATGCTTGTGTGATCTAGGAGATGCTTGCTTCAGCCGCAGCTTTCTTCAGCTAAGAGCTAAATGCATTTTGCTTTTCCATGTGGGGGGAGGAGACGGAAAGCCATAAGAATTTTAAATGTATGCCCACATTAAAAAACAACAGCACATGTTGGGTAACCATTTTCTTCATATTACAAGCCCAAACCACCAATGTCCATAGGAGCTCCCCACCAATTAGGCATAAATCAGATTGTATAAGCAACAAAAGATATGGTCATTTGCATGTGGAAGTTCGAACTCTTTTAAAAAACAGAGACCCGACCAAAGCCTTTTTGTTCACAATTCTTACATCGCCATTAGCATCAGAGAAAAGTAGATTTATCACTAAATAGAAAATTTAAAGTAGATTAAGAGTAAATTTAATCAGAGTGTTTAAAAACTCCGTTCATCAGTATATGTGTATGTTCCTGCATATGTGTATGTAGTCTGAAATTGATTCTATCTAATTCACTTTAAAATACGTCTCCTCCTATATCTAGGTGCTGGTTATCCAGAATAATTGAACTATATCTGCATAATATTTTTACTTACCCACAGAAATTAAACTGACCTTTAATAATAAACATCTAATTTTTCATCTTGTTTATACGTCCATTCCCAAGATAATCAATGACTCCACCCAATTCACCAGCACCCTCCAAAAATCTACAGATCTTTTTCATAAGTTTAAACTAAGCTAATATATACATACCTTCATAAAATCTAACAAAATATATAAACATGCAGAAAGTATTACCATTTCTAGATGAGTCACAGAACTCTATGGGAAAAACAATGATACAGGGCCAAGATCTCATACACTTGATTAATAAGATGTAAGAGCAGCAATAAAAGCTTCTGAAAGCGGGCATAATCTGGTGTGTGCTTTTTGAAAACACCTAAGGATCACTGTTAAGTTAGTGAATCCTGGGTGGGGAGAGTGGGGATGAGATGGGGGTCAGATACCAAGGTCACCAGGGTGATTAGGCAAAGAACACAGAGAAAGTAAGTCGTTCAAGCAGCAAGCATATTACCACCTGGGATGTCATTTATTTCCTAGAGATAGAGTTGAGTTAGGTCTCTGCATGGTAAAACCATGAATTAATTATATTCTGCCCACCCCCAGTGAGCATAAAGTGCTCAAATTTTCTTTTTGGGTGATAGGAGGAAAGATGACTTATCATTCACGGTTGGATGTTAAAATCCCAGAGGAGAGAGCCAATAAAAGCAGCTCCTGGTGACAAAAATTCAGGAGCTGTACCATCACTATCCATCAAACTGAAGTGTTTTAGGATTCATATTTATTTGCACCACTTTGCCACAGAGGAAAATGTCTAGTCAACTAGAGAATGGATAAATTCTTGTTTTTTGATGCTTAATAGAAAAGTGAAAAGACATTAGTGAGTTGTGATTTCCTTCAGCAGAGAGCGGGTTCGTTCTGAGAAGGCCGGCCAGTGGTGAAGGGAGGCTCGCAGACCCACACAGCGGGCCTCAGGCATTGTTTCCAGCTCCAAGGGTCAGTTCCCCAGTCCAGCAGCGGCCAGGCCCTTGAAAGAGGGCCAGGCCAGGCTCCCCTTCCTTGGAGTGTCAAGGGTGAAGTGGAAAGATAATGTCGTTTATGTGGGTTTTTATTCAGGGGCCCCGGGGCAGGGGATCTTTTTCCAGTTTAATTACAAGAAATCAGAAAAGGAAATAGATGGCTTGCTCCCAGATTAGGAGACAGCCAGGAAGGGTAACAGAGTGGCAGTAGATAAAAGAAAATGAATTCTGATCCTAGGGAAGGAAGATGTTCTGGGGAGAAAAGTGGAGGAAGAGAAAGAAGACCAGGGGAGACTCCGCTAAGCAGCTGCCACAAGCTAAAAGTATTCACCTACCCTATTCATCCTAATACCCTCCCTTGCTGATTTTCTTTTATGCCCATTTAACATAGGTAAATGTGTGCCTTTTAACTGTCAATTGCCGAAAAAGCACTGCGGTCTGTAATTGTCAGTGCCTGTGTCAGCACCACGGTTCTGGGCAGGCCTGGGCTACAGAACTGAAGTGATAAAGGAGTCTCTCCAGCAGTAGATACAGTGTGATCTCAACACAAGAAGAAATCAGAGTATTTCCCTGTGTTTCTTTTTCTCTGGGCCTGTGTGTTATTTCAGTAAAATATTATATTGCTTATTCTTGAGGAACACACACACACACACACACACACACGCAAATACTCCAGCTTCTCCTATTTAAGCACGTAAAGAAAGAAGAAGAAAAGAATATAGTCCTCTCTTTCTCTCTCTCTCCTATTTTACACTCTCTCTTTTTCCCTGCCGTGCTCTCTCTCTCTCTTTTTTTTAATTTATCGGTGTATCAGCAAAACAGTCATTATTATTCACTCAGGAAAACAGTCATTTCAAGAGGCTAATCAGCAATACTCACAGTTTATGTTTAGTTTTTATGCTACTTGGAGCTTAAAAACGAAAAAGCACCAGGATCAACAAATATTTATTTGAGTCTTACTGTCTGGCTAATAGGAAGAACTCCTTAGATAGTCTACCTATAGCATGTCTGGGCTCACATTTGTTCCTTACCAGCAAGTGACTTACATTCTATGCCTCAGGCAGGACATATATATTAAACCATTCAATATACAAGGCACTCACTGAAAACCAGTGTGTCAACCAGTAAGTACTCTGTGGCTCAGGGAAGGCTGGGGAGGTGAGGGAAGGGTGGGACTACCGGGGACCTGAACCTGGACTACAAGGAAGGGTGGATTTAGCTCATGGGTGGGAGAGGCAGAAATATATTTGACAAACTGGAAACAGGATCTCCTAGAGTGGATTGTTTATGGAGATGGAGAGAAACCAGGTAGACCAGAGGATGTTAACTGATTGGTTAACCAATATGAGTATTAATGTATTATAATAGAAAATCATTAACAACAGTTTTGAGTGGAAGATACAGCTTGTGTTTTGAGGAAGAAAAAGTTGGAAATCACGTGCCAGAAGATGAAAATGAGCAAAGACTTTGGCTAAAAAGCTATTTAGAGACTCTTATACTGTTGTAGACAGGGGCTTTATAAAAATGTATTCACTGGGAGAGGAAAAAGAAATGAACATGATGAAAGAGAAATAAGATATACACATTATGTGAGGAGAGGAAGAGATCAAGGTTGAGTCTAAGCAACCAAAGCGAAGAAGCCAAGGGAAGGTTGACGCAGTGGTACACATAGGTTTGAGGATAAGAGAACCAGCTTGATGGTTCATATATTGTTGGAAACTGTGGTGAAGTCCAGCAGGCACTAGGACTATAGTTCAGAAAGTTATCTTAAGAAAGAGGTCATGAATTGTCATTCTCATGAATATGCACATGTTTACTGTTTTGTGTTTCAAATGAGCTGGTATGGATATCAATGAATGAAAGAAAGTGAACTCTGCATATATGATATGATATGTTTGGCATCATCAGAATGAATAAAATCTACAAGAAGATGTGGAGAGAGAAAAATAAATGATAATTGAATCATATAATATTATTCCATCTATGAACAAAAGAAGAAGTAAAATAAGGGAAGAGGAAACAGAAGGAGTCACAAAGAGAAAGGAGAACAAAGACAGTAAGATGTCAAGAAGAGTAGAAAATACAATAACCTAGAATGTGTGTCAAAGGTGAGAAAAGTTTTAGTGATATCAGGTTCATGTGTATGTGTGAGTGTGTGTGTGTGTGTGTGTGTGTGTGTGTAAAATAAGAAAAAAATACGTCTAAAGGCACAAGAGGAGACACTCATGAAAAAGGACAGATTAAACGTTCCACGACCTTAGTTGTTGCTTCCAGAGGGGAAGGCACATGGGGGCAAAGTAGGGAGCATCTCAGGGGGATTTTAGACCCAGAAATGGGAGTGGGGGACGTAGCCTTCTTCTGAAAAGGAAAGAATAGAAAATAGGTAATGATCCAGGGGTATTCTGAGGTTTAAAGAGAATATATATACACAAGGATATAAGTAGGGAAGAAGAAGGAATACATGCCAGATGGTCTCAAACTAGAAACAAAACGGGTGGGTAAACCAGGCTTTAAAAGAACCAACTGTATGAGGCCAAAAAGTACAATTAATATTGGAGAGTGAGGGGGCCGGGAGCTAGCATTGTTAATGTGAACAATAGCCACCTGGATTTTTACAGCTAAGTAAAGCTTTCATCTACAAATCTTGGAAGACTACCAGGGGGGAACAGTGAGACAAACAAAAGTGTCAGCAAAAAAAAGGACCATCTTAAAACTCAGTTCAATTAGACATATATTTCTTGAGCATTGATTACATGCCAGGCATGATATTAGCTATTAGCAGGAGAATTTTAATGGTATTCTAGGACCTGGAAGCTTTTCAAAAAATGAAAATAAAATTTGTGCTAGTTTCCGAAAACTCTAAAAATAAGCATCCTTTGACCAGGGGGACGAGAGATGACAAGTGACAAGATTCAAATGATCCCTCCATTCTTTTCCGTATTCATGGATGAGAACTCTGAATTTCCAGCAAAGGAAATGAAGCAAAATTAAAAATTGAGGATTGGACAAACTAAGTTGATACTACTAATAATACCATGAGGCCACCAAAAGTCAGGGAGAAACCATGTGGGCCCATTACTGTCTAACATTCCTGTCCCTCTCTTACCAATCCCAAGGGAACACACCGCAAGGATGCCCTACAGCTGTTATATTTAGATGACTGCTCTACTGGAATGGTATCTATGTCATCTCTTTTGATCTTCACATCTTTATAAAGCAGGTGTTACCATCCCCATTTTACAGGTAAGGAAACTGAAGCTAAGAAACAATAAGTAACAGCCAAGGTGAGTCGATCAGTAGGTGAGCAATGGCTGATTTCTTTTGGCCTCAACTGGCCTCTTTTGTCAAAGGCTGTATCTTTTTCCCTCTTTGCCAGTGACACTCAATCCTGGCTGCTCATCAGAATGGTGTGAACTTTCAAAACACATCAATGCCCGGGCCTCCTCATAGACCAATTAAATCGGAATGTCTGGGCCTGGAGCTGGCATCTGCATGCTGAACCGTCTTCCTGGAAATGCTAACGAGTAGTCGCCACTGAGAACCAGTCTTCTCCAGCAAACTTTCATCCCTCTGCTTCTCCCTGACTTCCTCAAAGTCAATCTACCTTTTTATTAGTGTTTACGTTGGACAGTTAAAGCCAACACTATATCAGTTATCTTAGATTTGCCAATTCCTGGTTTTCTCACCTGGGACTGTCTCTGTTAGCCAAGAGTTTATGATTCTGTGATTGGTACACAGAATGTGTTTTTTTTAAAATCTAAACTTAGTTGCATGTAGATCTATTTTACAGACAATACTCATAATTCTTAGAAAACTATTTTCCACTCTTTTTCTACTAACATATATCCACTATTTTCCAAGCACTATTCTGGGGGTTAGGGGTATAGTAAGGAAGAGGTAACAGCAGCTACTAAGTAGAGCCAGGATTTGAATCCAGCCTTTTAACTCTGGGTTCAGTTCCCTTTCTTCTTCTTACACTTATACAGAATGTATTTATGTAGCTATAATTATTAGGGAGAAAGGTATTCTAAGCCCTGGGTTGCCTATGCAAACATGAAGTTTATTATTTTATATACTCTGTATATGACTCAATCTGCTCCCAAACATTTTACTACTATTCTGTCCATTCTAATTCTTCCAACATAAAGCCTGAAATTCCACTACTCTTTGTCTAGAAATAGACATCAAAGAGAAAATGATGATGCTTCAGTAACTATCATTACAGAGCACCTGAAACATACCAGTTCTTTCCTACCAAGAAGTCCGAAGACAAGTGACTACTAATATTGGATCAGTGACTCACAGATGTCAAACCTAGCACCTCTGTAATTCTCATGAGCAGAGTGACAAGATGGTGACAAGATGGATGCCACAGTGCCTTCTCTCACATCTACACTCACGGCTGACTAAAAAAGAGAAGGACTGTCTGTACCAGTTGTGTCTGTCCCTTCCGTCAAGAAAGCAAAAACATGCTCTGAATTTTCAGCTCGCTTGAGCTTACCATCTCATGTCAACATGTTACCTGAGCATCCCCACCTACAAGGGAGACTTGGAAAATGTGTGCTTAGCTTTTCTTGCCTCTTTAGATATGGGCATGGGAGACAACTTCTAGGCTCTAGTCACACAGTCTTTAGAAGCCATATTTAAAGTGTACTGCATTTGTGAGGGGATGTGAACCATAAGGAGCGCTAGCCTTTTCTCTTCTGTTCGTTCAGATTTATTAAATATGCTGAATGTTTTCTTGGAAAGCACAGAGTTTCAAACCAAGGAAACCAGACATTTCTAGACAAGAAGAGGTCGAACGCCAATGATAGCTCTTTGCATCTGGAAACACCAAAAGGGACTAAGAATTTCAGTCCTGGTGATGGGTAGTAGGGAAGACAGCTGCTCATAAACAACAGAGCTCCAAAGAAGAGGTCTGCGGAAAGGTCGTGGAAACATGAAGACACAGTTTCGATGAGAGTTGGCCCTCTCTCCATGTAAACTGATTCTAATATTGTAAAAGTCATTTCATTTTCTAACAGCTTTATTGAGATATAATTTAAATACCATATAATTCACACATTTAAAATGTACATTTCAATGGTTTTTAGCATATTCATAGATATGTGCAAACATCACCACAGCCAATTTGAGAACACTTTTATCTTCTCCAAAGAAATGCTATAACATCACCTTTCTATCCTCCAGCCCCTCCAGCTCTAAGCAACCACTAATCTGCTTCGTATCTCCATAGAGTTGCTTATTCTGGACATTCATTCAAATGGAATCATTTGTGACCAACTGCTTTCACTTAGCACAATGGTTTCAAAATTCATCATATCTCAAGTACCCCATTCTTTTTTATGACTGAATAATATTCCATTGCATAGATATACTACATTTCGTTTACCCATTCATTAGCTGATGGACATCTGGATTGTTTCTACTTTTAAGTTGCCATTGAATAATGTTGCAATGAACATTTGTGTGCAAGTTTTTGTGTAAACATATATTTCCTTTTCTCTTGGGAATACACATGGAAGTCAGATTTCTGGGTCATATGATAACTCTGTATTTACCATTTAAGGAATTGCCAGAATGCCTTCCAAAGTGTTTTCATCATTTCAAATTTCCACAAATAGCATATGAATGTTCTGATTTCTACACATCCTCATCAACATTTGTTATCTGATTTTTTTTTTTTTAATTCTCACCATCCTGGTAGGTGTGAAGTGATAGTTCATTGTCATTTTGATTTGCATTTCCCTTATTACTAATGCTGTCAAGCATCTCTTTATGTATGTATTGGCCATTTTTATATCTTTTTTGGAAAAATATCTATTCAAGTCCTTTGCCCATTATTAATTGTGTTATATTTTTATTGAGTTACCCTTACTTATGTATTTTACATATAAGCCTAACATTAGATGCATGCTTTGTAAATATTTTTTTCTCATTTTTTGGATTGCTTTTTTATTTTGTTGATAGTGTCCTTTGAAGCACAAATGTCTTTCATTTGGATGTTGTCCAATTTATATGTTTTTTTCTTTTGTCATTCATGTTTTTAGTGTCATGAATATTTAGTTCTATGTATGATTCTAAGATTTTTATAGTTTTAGCTCTTACATTTGAGCTTTTGATCTACTATGAATTAATTTGTGTATATGGTGTGAGGTAAGGATGTGACTTCATTCTTTCTCATGTGGCTATCCGTTTGCTTAAAAGATTATTTTTTGGCTATTGAATGGTTTTGGTGCATTCACTGAAAGCTGTTTGACTATGGACACACAAGTCATTTATGGTCTCTCAACTATTCCATTGAGTTATATGTCTGTCCTTATAACAGCACACTATCTTGATTACTGTTGTTTTGGAGGTAAGTTTGGAAATCAGGAAGTAAGAGTCCTTCAATTTTATTCATTTTCAAGAGAAGCATTTCATTTTCAAGATTGTTTTAGCTACTTTGAATCTCTTATAATTTTATGTACATTTTAGTATCAGCTTACCAATTTCTACAAAGAAGCCACCTGAGATTGTAATAGGGATTCCACTGTATCTGTAAGTCAATTTAGGGAGCACTGCCATCTTAACAATATTAAATTTTCTGATCCATAAACTGCTTCTAATATTGTAAAAGACATTTCTTACTATCACTTTGTTTGCCTTTGTGTGGTCTATTTTCAGTTTATTCGTCATGTGTAAAGGGGCATATAATATGGAAATAGAGAATCAAAACACAGTGAGTATATGGACAAGGAACCATAATTAAGGAATAGAACATGGTTCCTGTGAATACCCAGGTAGAACAGTTCCCTGCAAGGTCAATCTTTTGTGTTCGAGGGGAAATCCTGGAGGAATTCCATTCCAGAGCCTCATTTGGGGTCATCTCTTTCTTCCACAAGCTGCAGCCCCTGGGCTCCCTTTCTTTTTATTGCCGTGGCTGCCATGGCAACATCTCAGATGGGCTGGAAAAGAAAACCTGAGGCCTCTCTGGAGCCATCATTAGTGCTCCTCTGGCCAGCAGGGGGTGCCAAGAAGAGCAGCCACTCCCACCTTCTGTTTATAACTGCTCATATCCACCCCCAAGAAAGCCGAGGACTGGCAAATAACTGAAAGGTGGCATGTTTCTTCTACAAAAAGAGATAGTGGGCTCTCAGAAGAGCTTTTTAAGAATTTGTGAGCATTTCACTGAGAATTCACATCAGAACAACAAAAAAATTTAGGTGTGATTCCCTAGATAGGAAAAATGGAAACTTTTAAATTCTAACTGCAAAATAAGATCTTTCCAGAAATCAGAGATCATCTTCTTCATTTACTTATTTATTTATTTATTTATTTATTTATTTATTTTTGCCACACAGGTTTAATTTTTACATTTCCTGCTCTTGAAAGATTCTCACATGTTATCCTCTTTTCTCTTTATGCACAGTGCGTTGAACATCCTAGGGAATTAATAAATGTTTATTAAGTTGATTTCAAATGCCTGGTCTCTAGATACTGAATCAAATTCTATTTCCATTTAGCATATAGCAGGGAATCACCCACCAATGCTTTCCTAGTACCATAGTATGAATTTCAAGGGGACAGAGTATTGTTCTCTTACGATTTCATTTCATCTATGCATCAGAATATTTTACCGCACACACATGGGCAGGTGCGCAGCTATTATATTAACATGTGATGCCTAATACACTTTAAAAGAACTGTGAAGAACAAGGTAATGGCCTCCTCTCACCTTCCCAGAGTAGCATCATGGGGATAGTCATGGATTTATATTTCTGGATTTGTATTATGTGGAATAATTTGCACATCTCTGGCCTGTGAGCTTGAAATCTCCACATCTTTGATGCCTGTGACCGGCAGTTTTTACCTTTGCAAATCCTTTGGTATGCAACCAGTGCTGCATGATACACATAGTTGACTAAATATTTATCAAATATTCATACAGTTACTCAGCGGATTAATTATTGAACAAGCTTCCACTGAACTATCTTTCTTTTTGCTACAGCTAATTCTCTGTTGCTCAGTTGACATATGTTCTGGGGAAACAAGGAAATAGCCAACTCAGCAAGTTTTATTACTTTCAAGGTTATGCGTCTAAGTGTGGGAAAACAAGACACACATGAAAGCCCACATCACTGATTTGGCTTGCTTAAAAGATTGTTTAAAGATATACATGAACTTTCTAATGGTTTTGGCTTTTTCTTCTTTCTGAATAAATTTCATTTTTAAAGTAAACCTTTCATAACCTATTAGCTGATGAGGAAAGGTAATTCTTTAAATAGGTAGAAATCATTATTATTTTCATAGTAACTTATTACAAAATCTTGTCCTGTACCTCATTTCATTTATTTTTCCATGGGAAACCCAAGATGGCTTCTCTATCCCCATTTTACAGAGGAGGCAGATGAGGTTCTGGGTTACCCATTGATTTCCCCAAGTTTCTGCAGCTAATAAGTGGCCAAATTGGCCTGGAACTTGTGTTCTGTTTTATCCAATATAGCATAGTTGCATACATTAAAGGGAGAAAATGGAAATGGTTGCTATTTGGATAAATAGGTTTTTATTTTATCAAAATTTTTTTATCATTTTCTGTATTTAGAATTGGAATTATGCTATGCCCAATTCTTCTCTTGTTCCACCGGAAAGAAGTTACTGTTTCCATAAATCAGAGAAGAAACAGGGGAGGGGAGAACCCTGAGTCTTTGGTTGCTCACAGAGCAGATGCTCTAGAGCTTTAGGATAGATAGAAGCATGAGCAGATTTTTGGTGACAAACTGTTCATGTCATCTCCACCAATCAGTCATCAAAACATTAGTTAACTTTAGTGAGGACTGTCAAAAGAAGAAGGGAGGTGGAGAGTCAACTTCCGTCAGTAGCCAAATGTGGCATTGTATTAAATAGGACTCTTTTTTGATATCTTTAACATAGAATTTACTCTTCCTCAGAGAATACCAATTTCTTTATGGAGTTTGATTTCTACTTTCATCTAGATCTAAGTAATTCACATCACCTTCAGAGAGGAAAAATAGATCTCAAGCTACCATGTATCGTAAATCTCAGTATTTCCAGATTCAAATCCAATGCACTGTTTTCATTTCCACTTCTTTTAATTAGGTCATCATTTCTTTCCCCCATTAAACATTCTCAAAAAATACTAAAGTTTACTTCTAAATGCAACATTTCTTGACTTTTCTCTAAGAACATTACCATAATCTATCCATTTTGGCAGTCTATTTAAAATCTTAACAGTAGGAATTGAAACAATATTCTTGGCATCATAACAAATAAGTATATTGCAATAAAACACTTGAGCATGTCTTCAAATTACCCTTTTGTGAAGAAATGTTTAAAAGCAAACTATTTTCTACAGCCGTAACAATTAATATCTGTGATGAATCGGCTAGGATTTCGAGGTTACTGACCAACCATTAATTTCTAATGTCTTATTTCAAATAAATAATAACACACGCTACAACATTATCAGCAGATGTGTTCATGTTGTAAAACACGGATGGTATATTTAATTAGTGGTAAGTAATACAAATGCTTGACATAAACTCTCGAGACTTCAGATGTGGAGATGTTTTGTGAAAAGCTTTGAAATCCACTGGCATACGCCATTCTTTCATTCAAGACAAATATGTGGGCGAATCAGCAGGAGTCCATTCTGGTTTCCAGAGAGTGCCCTGGAGCTGTCCACAGGAAGGTGCTGGAAAAGGCAGCCGCAGATGGTTCAGGTACACAATTATTTCAGCCCGAAATGCAGCAGAATAATCAGATTCATGTTAGAGTACTGTTACCGTGTCCATGACCTGGAAACTGCTTCATAAAGGTTGCAGGGCCACTTCCAATCTCTTTGATAATTATTTTTAAAGAGATGATTTCTCTAAAAAATAGGGGAGAAGACTCAAATAAGACAAGGAATTGTGTATGTGGTCTCAAAGATAGAAATGACATTGTTAATAAGTACCTGGCTGAATTACTAAATAATTAGCATCTCATCCCAGAATATTTAAAGTTCTTTATTAGAGAATGTAAGTTCAGACTCTGTGAATCTTCCTGGTATTTCCAACTCCGTGTTGGAAAATCAAACGTCATTTAAAAAATTGGCTATTTAGCCCCAGTAGAATTGCCCTCCCAGTAAACTGAAAAGGAAGGGGACAAAAGGATTTGTAGTTTTAGCAATATACAAGGACTGACTTTCAGATCCATGCTAAAGGTCAGGTGTAATATTCAAAAACAAATTAAAAGGTGGCCATTCTATTGGACTCAGAAGATTCCAGCAAGCTTTGGGCACCCATGGGCATTGGCTCAAAATGTGTTTATTGTGATCACACCCCAGATGATGCTGCAAGCACTATTAAGGACCCTATTCACCACCATCCTTCTTGCATTATGTATGCAGTTATTGTTTTGCATTATGCACTATCTAAAATGATACAAAAACATTTTGCTGAAAAATAAACCACTGGTTTTATGCTTAACACCAGGATTACAAAATGTGATGTCATGAATTATTCATATCATTCGATTTAATGTAATCATTTTCTCCCCAGCGCTAAGCCTCTGTGAATGGTGTCCTATGCAGCCACTGTTTTGAAGAACTTAATACTAGGGGGAGGAACACCTGGCATTAACTGACAGTGAATTAGGCTCATTGTCACTTTGGAAATAAAATTGCAATTTAATCTTTGATCTTCTATACATCCTAATTCCAAGGAGTATTTATCAACACCACAAAATGAACCAACCTTAGGAATTTATAGAAATATTGACCTTGACATTTAGGCATAGACATAGACAAAAGTGCTCACATATATTTGAAATTTGAACTATAGAATGGAATTCATATTTCTTTTGAAGCAATGATGGAGTGTATTTCGAATGTGTTTACACTAATATCAAATAGATTTTGATACACATTTATAATTTATTTGGATAAAAATCTTTCAAAGAAGTACTGACCTTAGGACAAAGCATGTTGAGAAAGATAAATACATCAATGAAACTAAGCCTACAGATTAAAGTAATTTATCTTTAAGGCAGTCCAAAAAAAAAAAAATCAAAACCAAGAGTAAAGAGTGCTTCTCAATGCTTGAAACTCTATAGTGAAAGGACAGACATTGGCTTAAAACTGGTAGGAGCGACTTTTGAAAATCAGAATCCCCTTCTGGTGGCTTATCTTTGATTTTTAACCCATGCTCCAATATGGTAAAGTTATTCCAAAATATTTCCATTACCCTTAAATTAGAAGATGCTTCATTGTGGGGTTGAATGTAGAATTGTATTATAGTGAGAAAAGTAGAGATCCAACAAATCTGATCCCTATCCCCAGGCTTTTTCCCTGCCCAACTCCTGAGCTTCTAGAAATGATAATATCACCTGCCCTCCCACCCTCAGAACGGTGTAGGGAGATCCGACTGACATAATGGGAAATAAAACACAAGAGGTGATTCACAATATGAGGAGTTACTTCAGAAGTGTTCAAGTGGATAACTAAAGCTACTTTATAGGTATCAGTAATAAAGAAAGTTTGAAAAAAAAGGAATTCACTTAATAAGAAAAAAGAACACCATAACCATTTAAGAATTAAGTGGTACGCAAATCTATATGGAATAACTTACCCACATAATTAGAAAAAGGAAGAAAAGTTTGTACATAGTGTTAGGAAAGAGCTCAATTACTATTCCAGAATAATTTTTATCTCCCAGGGCACCTAGCATAGCATCATGCACACAGTTGGGACTCAGCCCCTGTTGCCTGATTGATAATGAAGACAGTTACCATGGTCAATCCAACAGTAATTGAACATTCGTTTTTTATAAGGTCAGTGTAAAATCTGTCAACTGCTCCTCTGTGATAACAAATGCCTGGAAACTTAAAACTCAGTCTTTACCAAATAATAACAAATTGACAGTGTTCACTACTTCCCAAAACAGCAATAGGGTATTTAAGGTAAGGGAGGCAGAGCAGTGAATGGAAAATATTCCTTAAGCTAATGGCTTCTTCGATTTGTTTCTACAACATAGTCTCTTTTCTACCTAATAGCCTAGGTAAAGAAAAAAATTTCTCTTTCCCCCAAATACAAATTATTAGGCATTTTGTCTATTAATCTTAGAAGCATTCTCCAGCTAGTCTCATTAACATTGTGAACTGGGCCAGAAGAAACTATGTCACATTATAAGAGCTGCCTTTCTTTCATTTCAAGAGCACCTTGACCTTCTCCAGGAGTCACGTCATATACTCCTATCATGGTTCTCACTGTCTCCCAGGGCTGCCGCCCAGTCTACCAGGAGTCCGGCCCAGCCCGGGTGGTCCTCAGAGACAGTCTGCCCAGGAAGCCTCTGGGATTGGCTTTTCATTTGCTCACTCCCACAACTCACTCACAGTTTTAAAAAAAAATGATCATGTATTCAAATCCAAAAAAATGTTTGTGCTTAAAAAAAAAAAATCTGGAGAACTGAGAACCAGAGCCAGTGCTTTAAGCCTCTCGGTGAAGCTACAGTCTAATTACTGCCTGCTGCGTGGCGCAGTTAAACACAATCAGTCAGAAAGCCTTAAAGATACAATATCCCTTTTCACAAACTGTCTGCTTGTCAATTCCAAGTCACCCCCCTGCTTTAAATCAACCAACCACAGAGCTGTTATGAACAGCAACTGATTTTCCATGCAGTGCTGCAAAACAAAATCACACCGTATCCTATTTTTAATGGCCACAGTTTTTCAACTGCATAACAAGAGTTAGCTGGCACTGCTGAGCTGAACGGTATCAAAAAAATGGGTTCAAGTAGAAATAGCATGGAACCCTTGAAGTGAACAAGTACAGACCCAATTACAAGTGCATTGTGATGCTCAGTACCAATTACATCCAAATAACAGTGGAGCAAATTTCCCCTTAATAGTTATATTGTAGACATCAACTTCTTTTATTTTTGTTCCTCCAGGATATAGCTTGATACTTAAAGGGGGGAAAAAGGCTGAATCATAAATATTGTTTTATTAACATACAGTTTACTTATGCACAAAGGCTCTTCTAGGATGTTAGCTTGTAGGGACATGGCCCTTCGGTCATCACAGGGAGATGTTCTTTCCAGAGAGTTCATGGTTTGTCAGGAATTTCACTTGGGAAAATCAGATTTTCTTTCTTGGGTATTGCTCATTAGAAACTATCTTTCCTCAAACAATATGCTTTTTAATTATATAAGCCTTAGGGATATAAACAGGCAGTACCAGGCATTTTTTTTCTCTCTCTTTTTTAGGGAATCCTAGCCCCCCTCTCCAAAGAGGCCGGTAAAATTAGGCATTCCATGAATTGAAGGAGCTGCCACTTGGGCCCCTGGGGGCTGACATATGACAGGCTCCTTAATAGCTAGAAGAAGAAAGAAAGAGAAAGGGGAAAACAAATGAGCTGAATGGAAGTTGAAGAGATGGAAAAGAAGGTGCAAACAACAAATTGATCCTTAAAAACAGGAGCCAAGATAAGGGAAGGCATGAGGCAGGGGAGACCAGATTAAACAAAGCCAAGAAGAAAATGTCACTATAAAGTATGTGTTGTGTTTTGTTGACAGTCAGAGAATCACAGAAACAAGGGCTCTTCAATGTCAGCCTGTCTAACCTTGGACCACGTAGTATCCCAGCAGTCACCCTTGCTCTGCTGGAACATTCTGCCACAGACCGGCAGCTTTCATTTGTTCCTTGGGTATTAACTTCACTTTCAATTTCTTCCAGGCCAATATGGGCACTATCGTAGTAACAGAGCGCCACTTCTTTTCAAGGCCGGACACTCAGGCTTGAGGAAAGTAGGAAGAGAAATTAATGATGTCTCCAGGGCTTTATCACCATGCTTCAGAGGATGGGAGTATCATGTGAGCAAACAGATCTTCGTTATTTGTCCCTTTGCTCTGCCCATTTCCTCTTTATTTGGAACTGTGAGATAGAGCACGTGGCCTAGTATTTCCCGCCAGCTTTGTGTCCTCTGCTCTTTCCTCTTTTCCACTTTAGCATGAGCCTCATCCTGAAACAAAATAAAGCCAGATAGGTGTAAGATCAAATTTAAAGTTCTTTAAAAGTTTTCATTCAGAATAAGAGATAAACTAGAGACATGCCACAGATTACAAGTAAGTGTTAGGAGCTACCAACTCATTGAGCCCTCTCATTCTAGAGATAAGGAAACTGAGGCCTCAGAAGAACATGATTCTAGAATACATCTGTCATCAGCAGGCAAGGCATCAATAGCCGTCACGCCCGGCACTGATTCCAAGACCCGTGGTAACAGTGGGAATGCTATTTATTGTACATAGTGACTCACAAATCTAGGTTATGTGAACTATAAAAAGCCTGACTCAGAGCTCCAGAGAGTGAGGAGCTAATACTATTGAAATATAGGACACAGATTGCAGTATTAGGATGCTTGTAGGATTATTTTCCAAGGCAGCATTATCCAAAGCAGAATTGAATAGAGTCATATGTCCACTAACGAATATGTGTCAAATTTCATAATGTGAACCCAAATAACTTTTAATGACAATCAGCCTATATGCTTCTGGGGATTTTTGGTGAGGGGGAGGGAGAATCATAAGGATGGCTGAGTTGGGGGTGGAGGGGAGCCAGACTTAGGCAGGGAAAGGAGGCTGGGCCATGTGCAGGGAGCAGGCCTGGGAGAGGCAAGCGAAGGCAGCAGCACTTGAGGTCCCAGGCCCATCAGCAACCGAGGACCAGGACCAAGTCTTTGTTTACCTTTGCTGACTGTCTCTTTTTACCCTAAGAGAAGACCGCAGGAGACCAGGGAGAAAAGTTATAAACATTTCCACTGTCCAACTCAAGCATCACCCAAAAATGTTAGGTCAAGTTTACCTTTAGGACCTTTGAATGATTTCCGTCCTTCTGCTTTGCTCAGATTTCTCCATCCTCTGTCAATAGCTGCCATTCCTTTAGTCACTGAGAGCTAGAATGACCTAAAATGCAAATGCTTGGAGGAGGTAATGGTTAATCAGTGAATTAAAAAATAGAACCGACCCATCAAAGGGAAAAGACTGATGTGTGATCTTTTCATGTTTTGATTGAGGAGAAAACAGGAGTACCAGCCACCTCGTGTCAAGGGAAGAAGAAATACATATTTATTTATTTATTTATTTATTTATTTATTAATGTGTGTGTGTGTGTGTGTGTGTGTTATGTTAGTCATCATACAGTACATTAGTTTTCGATGTAGTGTTCCATAATTCATTTTTTACGTATAACACCCAGTGCTCTATGCAATCCGTGCCTTCCTTGATACCCATCACCGGGCTCACCCATCTCCTCCCCCCCGCTCTCTTGTAAAAGAATAGGAAGCCAAAGACACAGAAAGAAAACTTGAGCGACATTACAACACAGCGGGGGCATGGAAAGAGGCTTAGCATCAAGTGTATTTTAATCTGCAGCTAGGAAAATGGAGCCTTATCCTCAAATGATTTAGGAAGATTTTTGTGGGGGTGTCTGGTAGATGTTATTGGGAGTTTTATTGTTTGTTGCTTCTGTTGTTTTTAACATCTCTTGCTTCCTATAAAGAAATTTTTCCCCCAAGGGATCCTATCCCTGTGACTATATAGACTTAATTCTGAAACACCAGTGCAATTAAAAGACGGTTCTAATTAATAGGCAATAGAATGGTCGTATGTAAAAGATTTAAGCAGTTTATGCTCAGTGTACTAAACGAATCTGAACCAAGTCACAAAAGGCGTCAGAGCCCCATTAGAATTTATCAACTGAGATGCTTGGAATATTTTTCACACTGGATAGTCACATTGCTCTCTGCAATTGAGATTGTACTAAGAGGAGAGAAAAAGAAAAAAAAAAAGGTCAACATATTTTTCTGTACCAGTAAAATGGCTTCTCATTTCAGCTGAGAAGCGGCAACCATCAGAGCGGAAGCAGCCTTACTGCAGGCATGAGCCCTCCGATCCACCAGAAACCTGATAGAATCGCTGTGTCCAGTTTTCTATCAGCAGCAGGGCTGAGTGGGTCAGACTGTGGGCTTTGCAGGCAGTCTCCCTGGCTTCCAGTCTGCCTCTGGCCATGTATGAAATGTGGAATTCTGAGTGGGTAACTACTCTCTTTCGTTTCGATGTCCTCATGTGTCTGACGTGATAACAGCCCCTCCTCCAGGGGCAGTGGTGAAGATCGCTTGAGTTCATTCACTTAAAGCGCTCAGAATCTTGCCTTGAAGCCTCGTGAGCACTAGATGAATTTTGTGTTATGACTATTATCTAGGTCCGTCATTATACATCTGTGATGGTGTTGTAGGAAAACTGCATGACCAAGTGTATCCCATATTTCTTATGATTATTTTGTCCAGTGGATCTCATAATACATGTTTGGGGGTTGAGAGGAAGAAGCTGGGAAGGCTCACATCTGGAATAAATGCAGTTCTGCAATGTAATCCTGGGCAAACCGTTATCATTCCACATTCTCTTTTGTTAAGGGCCATGAGTTCTGAGTACCTGGAGAAAAAGGATGACCTGTGTTGTTGTTGTCATTTACTTACTTTTGAAAATTATGTCCTTGATATTCTTACTCCTACTCCTAACTCCCTACCTATCACGGAACATCTTAGAAAAGCAACAGATTGAGAGGTCTGGGCTTTGCTTGAGTCTAAGGGTGAGAAGGCAGGGAGTAAGGAGCTAAGGGGACACCAGTGGTCACTTTGCTAGTCTTGTTGACTGCCCAGTTTCTGAACTTTCTGCCTACGGTTCAAAATTATCCCCAGCGCGCCATTATCACAGTCACAGCATGGATGGAGGACTGGCCATACTCAGAGCTTGAATCGGAGGGAATGGGTAGCTACCATGCAGCATCCAGGCAGTGGGGGCTGTGTTTCAAGGGATGGCGTCAGGCTCCTAGTTCTGTATTATCAGAAGTAAAGCTCAACGGACGAATGGATAAGGAAGATGTGGTCCATATACACTATGGAATATTATGCCTCCATCAGAAAGGATGAATACCCAACTTTTGTAGCAACATGGACGGGACTGGAAGAGATTATGCTGAGTGAGATAAGTCAAGCAGAGAGAGTCAATTATCATATGTTTTGACTTATTTGCGGAGCATAACAAATAACACAGAGGACATGGGGAGATGGAGAGGAGAAGGGAGTTGAGGGAAATTGGAGGGGAGATGAACCATGAGAGACTATGGACTCTGAAAAACAACCTGAGGGTTTTGAAGGGGCGGGGGGTGGAAGGTTGGGGGAGCCAGGTGGTGGGTATTATGGAGGGAACGCATTGCATGGAGCACTGGGTGTGGTGCAAAAACTACAAATTCTGTTACGTTGAAAAGAAATTTTAAAAAAAGATAAAATAAATAAATAAAAATAAAAGACCACACTACATGTAAAAAAAAAAAAAAAGTAAAGCTCGGGGTCCAGTGTCCAGTAGCAGTGGTCTCTCCACCGAGCTCCACCATGAAACGTGACTTTGGGCTCCATTCCTGGCTGTGTAAATAGCTAAGCCTAGGTGTCTGACTGCTGAAGATTTTGTAAGTTACCTCGTATCTTTTTCATAAATTTCTTCGTCCCACATATCAGTCACAGTGGCTAAGAACACTAGCTGATATAGTGGACATATTCAGGGCTTTTGGAGCCAGACATTTCCATAAATGTTTAAAAGTAAGAACTGAAGTAAAATCAGTTAAGCAGAGTTCCCTGAACTCTTCCTGACAGGGCATATCTGGAAACTGGATTGACTTCTGAGTACCAGGTAGCAGAGAAGATAGCGTCAAAGTAGAACTTGACTCCAGGGTGGCCACGCTAGGATAACAGTGTTGGAAAATCCATCAGCTGAGAAAGTTACTGAGGCTGTTTCTTTCTCCAGACAGCTGCTTCTAGGCTGGACCAACACAAAATAACTTAAACCTTCCATCATCTAATATAATCCTCATTAGTGTTACTTTCCATGAATTAACTACATTCAGGGATTTCAGCATGGTTCAACAGGTTAGATTAGATTACAGCCAAGATTCCTTCTCACTATGAGATGCCATTCATGCATGGGAAGACCTAAGCACTGTCTAACGTCCATCAATGATGACTTCTAATTATCAGTACCATCATCTAATATAAAAGACAGAATATTTGACACCACGGGTATAATGTCAGGTGTGTTCACCATTTTTTCTTTCTTTGGTTCTCAAAGTTATGGATGGACTACATTCAACACCCAGTAGGAACTCAATCAATACTGCACTGAATTGAACTGAATTATGTCCATGGCTCCATTCAGCCAAGGACAATTTTCCAATTTCTCAGTTTATCACCCTCCCTGGTTCCCTAACTGTGTTCACCTTCTTCCTGACCCTGAGTTCATTGGCATTGCTCTAATCACTTATCACTCAGTCTCCTTGGTCTATTCCCTGCAGACAAGCTCATTTTAGCTGTATCCTGACCCTAGATCATCAGTTTCTTTGCCAACTTTGTTTTCTTCCTTTTCAATCCATCTATTCCAACAAGCCATAGTCTCCCATGGCTGCCCAATTACCTTTCTCAGGGTAGAAGCTCAGGAAATGTTTGATGGAATAAATGAATAATTCACTACCTCATAATGACTTTTTAAAACACCCATTGGCTTAATAAAAAAAAGTTTATCATTTTTCTGATAGCTCCTGTAGGTTAATAAGCACATATTTTAAACACTTCTTAAAAAAGAAAAAATATTGAAATGAAGAACTTTTAAACATCACTTATATGTGTGCATATTTTTATTGTTGGTCAAAGAACTTGTTTAGAAATAAGGCTTTAGAGACCACCTGTGGTAAACATTCTGTAAACTTTGGAAAGGGTAGCTCAGCTCATTTTCAATGCTTTTGCTCATATCTTCTCATATTCTTAAAATTATGGGATATAATGGCAATAATTAGCATTGCCATAGGCATTGCTCGCAAAGAAATGCCTCTTTTCATAATACTAAATAAATGGAGAGGACTGTGCCTTTATTTAGCAAAGCAGGGCCACTTTGACCTCATATAAAAAGGTACTGGTATTTAGTAATTAGGTATGAGACTTTCCCAATTTGCACTGGAACACTGGAAGTACTGGTTAAGTGATGCGTAAGTCTTTCATTTTAAACATTCCTTCACAACATTTGCAAAAATAATGCTACTTCTGCTTTCCTCACAACTGGCCAGTTGTTTGATAGGACACAAAGAGCTGGATTCATCAAAAGGATGACAGCAGGTAGCCGTTAAAAATTTCAGCCACTAAAAAGCATTTCTATTAATTTTTATCTTCCTTTAAATATTAATGAATAGTTCCAGTGATAATTAGCAATTTTCTCTAATTACAGAAAATTGGCACTTCACAAATAACAAACTCTGATATTATCTAGTATTGTGCCAGTTTTCCTATTAATTTGGAAATTCCGCAATTATCACCAGAACTATGTAGGTTAAAGTGTGTCACATTCTGGATAAACAACTTAAAATACCCAGCAATATGAGGTTCAATGTCAAGGAAGTTCAATACTGGCATTTAAAGAAAAAAAATATATTAGTGACCACCACTTGCTAGGGCAGCATAGTGGGAAGGATTTCCAGGTTTTGCTTGATTTCAGCCTGGCCCCGGCAGATGACATCAGGTTGCAGAAGCTGGACAGCATGCCTCATTATCTATTTGAAGGAAACAAAACAAAACTGCAAATTCTCAAATTGGAGAACAGCATATACAAAAATGCAGTATCAGGTCTTAAGTGGACGCTATTATGAATTTTCTTCTAAACCCAACACAAATTAGGGAGACAGAAATTCTCCTGTCCCTTCGTTGGGTGAGAAGTAAGTGACACATTCATGGACTTATCAATCCCTGACATGCGAATACCTCCCTGAATGCAAGCCAGTCTATACATAAATGGTATTCTTGAGGATCACCTTGATGTTGAGAGTTGGGAGTTGGAGAATAGTGTTCTATCTCCATTCGCTTTGGAAGAGCTAGTTACTGCTGACCAATCACAAGCCCATAATTAACTGTGGTAAGAGCAGGAATCATAAGATTGACTATTATTTTTCATCTTCATGTGTGTCAGGATTACTCTCAACACCATGTCACTTAGTTTTATCTGGAGCAGATCCTCATAAGTGCAACAGCAAAAAAGCAAATGCTTGACTAGGCCTTTCAGAAGTCTTTCTCGCACTCGGCAGTTCTGAGACCAAAATTCAGGCTTCATTCGCATTTCACCAAAATAACTGGTTTCTGAATTGTATAAAATTCAGTCAACTGAGTCAATCCACAGGAAGCTTAATCAGTTTGACAGGTATTTTTTCATTTAATTGATATGTGGTATGTTAGTTGCTCCATCCCCCTCCCTCAAAAAGGAAAGTGCGGGAAGGTGACAGGTGGTCAGATTTCTGTTACAAGGTGAATAAAACTAGTTTCCAATGATGCCATTCAAAAATTAAGAACAGATTAAAATATCAGACTATGGCTATATGGAAAAATAGTGCAATTGATTTTCCGCCTTTATGGAGGGAACACAAGAGGAGAAATGGACTCAAATTCCAATAAAAGAGATTGAAGTCAAACAGAAACAAAATCTTCCTCTCTTTAGGAGTTAGAAAACAAAAGGATGTATTAGGGTGAGATGGCAGAGAATGTTCTTTCTGGTGATACTGTTTCCAGTCCACTAGAATTTAAAGAACAGGGTCTTTATTGCCTGTATCCTTCCCTGAGGGGTAAAAGAAAACCACAATGGTTCTCCACTTGTCCTCAGACCCAGTCCAAACCAAGGCTATGACACCACCTGACCCATTCAGATATCCCTGGTGCAGCTCTCACTACCTCATCCACGCTTCTTGCCACTCCACAGATGCCCTAATTATTCCTATCGTTGCCCCTTCAGCCTAAGGATCCTGCCACATTTCAGCCTACCTGCTAAAGTTATACAGGATATATGAAGCAATGCTTCATTCAGTTGGACTGTCTAGCTGAACAGATTTCCTCTATCTGAATCCTATCAGTATTTACAGTTTTGTTTTAAATCCTATGTCTTTCTTGAAACATTTTTCTAATAACTCCAGGCAGCCATGACTTTTCCTTGTTGACAGTCTCATAATACCACATGCATTGTACCATGTACTTTGACACATGAATTTCATGTTCAAATTTTATTATTTCACAAAGGAGTATCATTGACTAATGATTTTAGTACGTGAAACACATGTCCCTAATAAGATTCTAAGGCCCTTGAAAGCAAAAACACAACTCACCTTTCTTTTGTGTCATCTGTAGAGTCTAGCAAGCACTTGACAGAAGAGGGTTATGCCTTAGATCAAGACTCTGAGCTCAGGGGTGCCTGGGTGGCTCAGTGGGTTAAACCTCTGCCTTCAGCTCAGGTCGTGATCTCAGGGTCTTGGGATTGAGCCCCGTGTCAGGCTCTCTGTTCAGTGGGGAGCCTGCTTCCCCCTCTCTCTCTGCCTACTTGTGATTTCTGTCTGTCAAATAAATAAATAGAATCTTAAAAAAAAAAGACTGAGCTCAGACTAGATGCCATTCTAGGCCTTTATCACCAGCCAACTAGGTGATGTTAAACAAGTTGCTAAGTCTTACCTACAAAAGGGAAATAATAATTTCTACATCACTTATTTGTTAAGAAGACTGAATAAAATAATCTTAAAAAAAAGATTATTTATTTTAGAGACAGAGCATGCAAGTAGGGGGAGCGGCTGGGAGAGAGGGACAAGCAGACTCTCTACTGAGCACAGAGCCCAGCACAGACTATCCCCCACGACCCTAGGATCATGATCTGAGCTGAAATCAAGAGTCACAGGCTTAACCAACTGTGCCACCAAGACACCCCTCGAATAAAATAACCTTTAGAAGTTCTTACATTCAAGGGAATATGGTGTATACTAGGAAGCTATTACTATTTTTTTCATAGTCTATGTCATACATTATTACTTGCATTTCTACTATAAATATTTATGGTCTTATCTGAGCAGAGGACTCAGCTTGAAACTTATTTTTATATTTTGTAATAAAATACTGGAATTTCTATTATTGCATTAAAAAATAAATAAACCCTTGACTCTGCTCTTTCCCCATGAGGCACCTTATTCCCACATTCAGTCTCTGGTTTTCCTTCCCCAAGGCTGTCTGATCACCCTGCTTTGTCTGGAGCAGTAGGATATGTCAACATAATTAACAAGTTTGATCTAACTATACTCAACAAATAAGGAATTCATATTTTCTCAAGAAAACCTGACACATTTACAAAAATGATCATTAAGACTATCAAGCAATATTCAAAAATCAAAGAACTGTTAACACTCAAATCATATATTCTGATCATAATTTTATGATAAATCAGAACAAAAAGATAAATTTTAAAACACCATATATTTTGAAATTTGAAATAAAAACTCTGTATTAAATATCTGAGGGGTCAAAGAAAAAATAATGATGAAATATAAATTAAATTATAATGAATATCATAACTGAAAGGTAATAACTTTTTAAAAATTTTTTTTATAATTTTTTTTAAATTTATTTATTTTGTCAGAGAGAGAGGGAGAGAGAGAGTGAGCACAGGCAGACAGAGTGGCAGGCAGAGGCAGAGGGAGAAGCAGGCTCCCTGCCGAGCAAGGAGCCCGATGTGGGACTCGATCCCAGGAAGCTGGGATCATGACCTGAGCCGAAGGCAGCCGCTTAACCAACTGAGCCACCCAGGCGTCCCAGGTAATAACTTTTGATATAAAAAGATATCTTTTTATATCAAAAGTTATGCTATTCAGTAAAAGAAGTTTCTATAGGAAAATGTAGAGTTCTAAATTTCTCACATGAAAAAGGAGAAATGACTGAAAATTAATGATATAATTCTCCAATTTTAAAAGTTTTAAAGTATTATAAAATAAGCTCAGATAAAAGAAGGAAAAATAATATTAAAAGTATCAGTCAGTTAAAAAAAAAGTACCAATCAGTGAATATAAGAAAATAAAGATTCAAAAGAGAAACCAATTTAAAAAAAAGGCTTTGATAAAGTAGAAAACTCTTTAGTGAGGTTGTCCAAGGAGAAGAAAAGAAAAAATAATAATATAAATTAAGGTTGCTATTACAGCTAGAACAGGAATTACAAGGCTAATAATCCATCAGAGAAAATTCAAACTGTTTTTTTTTTTTCCCCAGCAAATTTGAAACTTTCAGGACAAAGAATAAAGTTCTAGATGTACATGATGTGTAACTGATTTAGAAAGAGTAAGAAAGCCTGAAAAGTCCCATAACTATTAAAGAAGTTGAAACAGATGTTTAAAATCTTCACACAGGGCGCCTGGGTGGCTCAGTTGATTGCGTGACTTCCTTCAGCTCAGGTCATGTCCTGGGTTGAGTCCCACATAGGGCTCTCTGCTTAACAGGGAGACTGCTTCTCCCTTTGCTGCTCCCCCTGCTTGTACTCTCTCTCTCTCTGTGTGTGTTAAATAAGTAAATTCTAAAAATTTTTAGAAAAAAAGAAAAGTATAATAACATTATTTAAAATTATAAACATCACAACAAATAAAATTACCGACACAAAAGAAAGCCACCTCTGGGAATAAGAAAGTTGGTGAATGGGAAATTGTCTTCAGAAGCACTTTAAAGCTATAATCAAGTGATAAATTAAAGTGTGTATTTTGGGGCCCCTGGGTGGCTCAGTGGGTTAAAGCCTCTGCCTTCAGTTCAGGTCACGATCTCAGGGTCCTGGGATCGGGCCCCACATTGAGCTCTCTGTGGGGCAAGGAGCCTGCTTCCCCCTCTCTCTCTGCCTGCTGCTCTGCCTGCTTGTGATCTCTCTCCCTCTGTCAAATAAATAAATAAAATCTTTAAAAAATAAAAATAAATAAAGTGTGTATTTTACCAAAAACAAAAGTAGAGGAGGATGTATGAATTAGAAGTAAAGATAAGTAAGTAGAATATAACAAATGTTCAAAAAGAGGAACAGGTCAAGAAGCGTTTGAAAGTTTAGATCTTATTTTCTTCCTCCATCATTGAGCAGCCTGCTTTACAGTCTAGAGGGTTGGGGATGACCATAGGACCAGGGCCTGTAGCCATAAGCATCATGTTGGTTGGTGTTCAGATCTATCATCTGTTTTTCAAAATAGCTATCAAGGCTTTGCCGTGAATTACATTATCTCCTTTCCCCATTTTGTTTTGATGTTCTTGAATTTCTAGAATTACTTGCATTAATGTGCACAGTTCCCTCATTGGCTTTTATAATGAAAAATATAAATATAAATGTGATAATATATGTAAAGTATCTAGAACATGTGGGCATTCAATTAAATATAAGATTTCTTTCCTCTGCTTGGGCTCCTGAACCAACATGCTTTTCAATGGAAGATTAAAGAAAAATTTATGATCAAACTGAATTTTGTAGACTATAATTAAGCACTGCCATTTTCTTAAAACTGATGTACTTTTTGGGGCACCTGGGTGGCTCAGTGGGTTAAGCCTCTGCCTTCGGTTCAGGTCATGATCCCGGGGTCCTGGGATCAAGCCCCACATCGGGCTCTCTGCTCAGCAGGGAGCCTGCTTCCTCCCTCTCTCTCTGCCTGCCTCTCTGCCTACTTGTGATCTGTCAAATAAATAAATAAAATCTTAAAAAAAACTGATGTACTTTTTTGTTTTTGTTTTTAAGAGAGAGAGAGAGAAAGTGCAAGGGTACACATCTCAGAATGGGGAGAAGAGGCAGAGAGAGAAGGAGAGAGAGAATCTTGAGTAGGCTCCATGCCCAGCACTGAGATGGAGGTGAGGTTCAGTCTCACAACCCTGAGATCATGACCCGAGCCATAATCTAGAGTTGGTCACATAGCTGACTGAACCACCCAGCCTCCCCAGAACTGATGTCGTTTTTTTTTTTTTTTTAACTACAGCCCATGTCTGACATGTGCCATTCCAGAATTTCTTTAATACATAATAAGTATTCTATTTTGTTTATATATCATGAAGGAATCAGTATGTTGAAATCATTTTAGTGTATAAGATTCTGGAAAGTATATTTAATAGTTTTCATGGAGTATTTAAGTGAATACCAAGATTGAGGAGCATCTAAATAGTTTCCATCTACTAAGAATCAAAGTCACCATTATCATTTCAAGACAATTTGAAAAAAGAAGAAAAAATTCAGAGTTCTTCAATAACTTCATTCAGTTGCTCTTATTGTATGCAGTAAAAACAAAAAAAAATCATCCTGTGATTCAAACATTAATAAAACATTCTAGATATCTCTCAGTATCTTTAATTATGTATATTCCTGAAAATATTAAGTTATTGTAGCTATTTTCTTAGTTATAGGCAGCTTATCCTTAGCTATCCCAGCTAACCACATCCCCCCACTCCCTCGCCAGGGGATAAAGTAATTCCAAATGGGTCCTAGGCCCTAAATGACTCCTGAAAATATCTCCTAACACCAGAAAGATACCTCTCTTGCTCATTTATCCTTGTAGTAGCAAAGTTATCTAATTTTCCTTTCCTTTGCTGGAAGGAAGGAAGGAAGGAGAAGGGAAAGAAAGAAAGAAAGAAAGAAAGAAAGAAAGAAAGAAAGAAAGAAAGAAAAGAGGGAAGGAGGAAAGGAAGGGAGAGAGAAAAAGAAAGAAAAAAAAGGGAAGGGAAAGGAAGAAAAGAAAAGAAAAAAGAGAAGAGGAGAAGAGAAGAGAAGAGAAGAGAAGAGAAGAGAAGAGAAGAGAAGTGAAGAGAAGAGAAAAGAGAGGAGAAGAGAAGAGAAGACACTCCTCAGAGGCATTAGCATTATACTTGACTTTCTTCAGTGTCATATGTCGTAATTTATAATGTGGAGTATCTCTGCTTAAACAGAGCTATTTCAATACAGTCATTGAAATTCAGATTGTGAACCTCACTAGCAACTACCTTATGGAATTTTTATATTTATGTATTCCTCCACAAAGGAGCTTTATCTGTGGGTTGAGTGAGTGCTGCCTATTTGTAAAGTCCCAAATGGGTCTTCCTGTGCCAATGCCTATTATGCTACCATTACAATTCCATGTCTTCGAGTCCTGAAAACTTTTTGTATTCAGAAGTTCCCTATTATACTTGGACACACAGCTCCTCAAGCTTGTGTTTCTAAAATTGTGGTAGATGTACCACCTGGCACATGCGGAATTATGTCAAGGGAATGAGAAACTATATAACAAATATGACATCTCCTCCTGGAAAATAAATTTTACTTGAAAATTTTGAGGCAGAAACTTAAGTAATTTAAATAAAAATTTAAACATGTTTTGTATTTTTAAATTATATATTTATATCGTGGAGTGGAATGCAAAGTGTATGTGAATTGTTAGGCTAAAACCAAAAACTTCAAATAATTTTAAGGAGGTAGGGTTTATGTTAGTAAATCAGTAAGGATTTTTTTTTTATTTGTATCAAAAGGCAGAAAGAACTTTGTGTGACTTTAACAGAAAAAGCATGTATTTGCTTGTATAAATGAAAAGTCGATGGGAGGGACTGGCTTTGGATAGAGCCTGCCCAGAGGCTGCCTCCTAGACTTTGTTTTTTAATCCATCTTACAATCTTCTTTCTTCCACACTGACTTCACTCTTAGAACCCAAAAATGTGTGCCAATATCTTCTCCATTTCAAATCTCAGGGAGAAAAAACAGAGTCTCTCTCCTAAAAGTCTCAGGAAAAAAAAAAAAAAAAGAGTCTTTTCTGGTTCCAGCTGTGTCACTAATGAGTCGCCATAGCCAGCTATAGAATGTTCCAACTGGCCAAACTTCACACCCACCCAGGAACTTCAACCGAAGTCTATAAACTGAGAGTAGAAGAATCAATCCCATCTTCACTATGTACATTGTGTTATGTTTTCTAGAATAGAAGTGAATAATGCGAGGTGTCATGCTTTGCACACACAAATGTTACCGTCCACCAATGCCTAACTTCTCCACCCCCAAAATGCACTCTTCCCAGGTATCAGGAATACATGGGTGGAAAAAATCTGAGAAACACAAGCTTAACGTATCCATTAGAACTTTACTAGAGATTAAAAGTAGAATCTAGCAATGTTCACAGGCAATAAGGATCAAGTCCCTAGAGGAGAGGCTTCAGGGATGGGCAAGTGCTTCAAGGATGATAGCAGGCACACCAGAGATTCTTGTCTGTATTTTCCTGATTCCCGGTTTCATTTAGAACATGCCTCACCTAATGAGTTGCTGATTGGAGGTAAACCTAGCTGACTTAATCAGCGTAGGCAGAGCTAGAGAAGTGGTTGCAGGATGGGAGGGTTTTTGAGCCCATCTTCAAGGTTGGCCAAGACAGTTGCAAACAGTATAATGAACCATACATAGTAATAACACTGCAGAGACCCATAAAATGCAGGATGATCAGTGCTGAGCTCAGGAAGCATCTGATCTTCTGGGCAAACCACACAACTGGGAAATTCCTTGACAATAGGAGGAACTTTGTTTCTCTTTCAACTTCAGCAGCCTTGGGTTTTGTTCCACATGCTACAGCATTGCATGTTTTTTTCCCCATACTCCTTTTCCCCAAGGAACTGAAATCCTGTTTTTGCCTTAAGAGATTATAGTGAGAACATATTTATGCAACTCATTAGTTATTATGTAAGTATCAGCCAGGTGGTAGATTTTGCCAGTTGCTGATCCATTCTCCTCTTCTTCTTTAAGGAGAGAAGCCAGATTTTGTTTAAGGTGACAATGTTCCCAGCAAAATAAAGCCTTACTATCCAACCTTGATCACAGATATGGGTAGTCTTGGGACACTGTCTGGATAATGATATATAAGCAGAATGCTTCTGTGGATTTGTGGAAATACTTTTGATTTCTTTAATGGTGCCACCTCTTCGCTTCTCCAAGTTTGTGACCCAGACATGTTAACACGAAGATGAGTAAAAGAGCCATTCTACGATCATGTGGTGATAGGCATGAGGATGGTCCAGGGTGTGGGAGTGCGGAGAACCTGGAACAGTAACAGAATGTGCTGGACCACCCTAGATTCAAGGTGCCTGCAAGGGAGCTGAACATACTCTTAGCCAATAAAGAACCAGTTTTCAAAATTCTACAAAGTCTACTGCTTTCCCATAACACCAGCAGAAAATTAATCCAAAATTATTTATTCTGCTGGAATGTTAACTTGTAAAAATTCTATATGTTCTTCAGGGCTATATAAACAGTGGTATCTTGGACAAGTCACTTAATCTTTCTAAAACTTACTTTCTCTGTTTCTAAAGTGAGATTAATGTGTCACCTACTTCATAAAATTGTTATGAGGATTAACTGAGACATTCTGTAAATATTTCACTGCAAAAGATAAGCACTAAAAATTGTATCATTATTACTAATTATCATTTAAATTGTATAATCTTTACTTGAAAGGAACATATCAAATACCACATAGTAAAATGCTAATAGACATTAGTGAATGAGTGGTTAACAATGGCTGTCTAGCTGTTGGGAGTAAGAGTTGGTGGGGTTTTTTCTCTTTTTCTGCATTTTCTAAATTGTATTGACTGAAAATATATACTATTCATAATGAAAAATCACTTGTATAAAAAAAAGAAATACCTGAGTGAGAGTTGGTGCTATACATTGAATGTGAGACAACTTTTAGAATTAAAAGCCAAGTCTTGTAATGAACATCTTCCCAGGTGCTTCCTGACACTTGCATATTGCTTGCTTTTTCGCAAGTACGATTACAAGCACTTCACATGTATTAGCTTTTTTAACTCACACAACACCCCTATGATGTGGGTGTTATTGAAGCCTCTGTTAATAGTTAAGGAAAATGAGGTTAAAATAATTTGTGCATGGTTTCAGTTGTTGGCCCGAGATGGAACCCTGCCAATCTCCTCTGGGTTCCAGACTCTTAGCTTGCATGCTCTATTGCCATTATAAGGACTTACATGATACGCAAGGTCTCAGATGGTTCATAGTAAGTAGTTAACTTTGTTTTAACGACTTCTCTACAACAAATGTTGACCTGTTCCTTTTCCCTATAACAACTCTACAGAAAAAATGTCTATGCGCATTTAACACTGCAGAAGCAGTAGAACTGTGGAGTTGAGTCCCTGATCAACACAGCTCTTTTGTTCTGCCCTCAGTCAGCACCCTTCACCTTTCTTGGTTCTTCACTCCTTTCACTTCATGTCCTTTTGTCACTGCTTGTCCAAGAAGGTGGAGCTTATGTGGTATAATATCAAAGATGCTGAGAATCAATTTTTATTCCCTCTCTTCCTCTCAACACCTCTCCCTCTCAACCCCTTCTCCCTCTCTAAGTGTCATCTTTCTCTCTCCTCCCTTTTAAGGGTGTGTCATAACTGTCAGGCAGAAGCCCTGAAGGAAAAATTAAAGGCATGATTTAAGATTCCTCTTCCCCGTGTAATAGCTATTATCTTGACAATTTTCTTTAACTCTGTGTTTTAAATTCTTCATGTGTGAGCTCTAAATAATGATAATAACTACCTCATGGAACCCCTGAAAGAATTGAAGAAGTAGAACTGTGCATAGCACCTAATAATAGTTTCTTACTTTTATTATCTTCCCTGAAATAATGCCTAAAATTTCACATCCTTTTAACTACCTACTCTAAACCTAAACTTTAAGCTGTTTGTAGCACTTGGCCAACAATTAATTGAGAGTACAATAGGTACTAGAGAAAATGTTAACTACTATGTCTTCAGTAAATGGGTGGGAGCCGCCCAAATAGAAATGCATATTAGAAATGCCTGCTAGAAATGTGTACTAGAAAATACTCACTAACTTTTACTACCAACAACACTATTCTCTGTCACCTACTTCCCTACTCAAGTGAAAGCATTCCTTTTCATTTGTTAATTTATAGAAGAGTCATTGAACACCACTTTTATTTTTTTTCCATCTCCATAAACCAAGAATAGTATTTCTAGTAATGTATTTATTTCATTACACACTTATTTTTCCTATGCATATGAATAGTCACACATCTAATTATTAGTATAAACATCGGTTTTTAAGATTATTGAACTCTTAACTATGATTTTTAAAAATTTCTTAGAGTTTAATCTTACTCAAACCATTTAAGTATGTTTTTTAAAAAGATTTATTTATTTATTTATTTATTTAATTTGGGGGGAGGAGTAGAGCAGGAGAGCAAGAAAGAGAGAAAGAATCCCAAGCTGACTCTTCCTCACTGAGTGTAGAGCCTGACTTGGGCCCAACGTGGAACCCATCGCAAGGCTGGATCTCACAGCTGTGAGATCATGAAATGGGCCAAAACCAAGAGACAGATGCTCGACCAACCAAGTCCCAACCCATTTTAGTATTTGTAAAAAAAAAAAAAAAAAATCAAAGTAAATACTGGTGTGGATCATGATAGCATAAGACCAATCATTCACTGCTCCTGCCACCTCATATCCCTAATAATCAAAATTATACACATACATTTTATATATATATATATATATATATATATATAGTAAAAAATTGTAACAGATCTGAGACTCTATTTAAAAGACTGAGAATGTCAGGGGTGCCTGAGTGACTTAATCCGTTAAACATCCCACTCTTGGTTTAGCTCAGGTCATGATCTCTGGGTCCTGGGATGGAGACCTTCATTGAGCTCCCTACTCAGTGAGGAGTCTGCTTGTCTCCCTCTGCCCCTCCCCACCCTTGCTTTCTCTCTCTTTCTCTTAAATAAAAAAATCTTTAAAAAAAAATAAATAAAAGACTGAGAATGTTAGAATGAAAGGGAAATGCAATCATGTCTATGTACATAAACACATATAGAATTTTAATGATAAGCTATTTGAAAAAGACACATCTAATTCATAGCACCAAAAGTTTAAGTATAAAGATGTAGCCTATAAATAAATAAAGGAAGTGTAACCATCATATTATCTGACATATGAAATTCAAGGTGACAAGCATTAAACAGGAAAAAGATGAATATTTCATATTGTTAAATTGTATCACCCATTATAAATAAATAACAGTTTTGAACTTTTATGAACCTCACAGCATAGCTTTGAAATATAAAATAGAAAAATATATATATAAAAGAGTAATGGAAAAATCTATAATCATAGTTGAAGCTTTATTACACCTCTTTCAAAAGTTAACAAATCAAGTAAAGATGTAAAAAAATTAAATTATATAATTAATAATGTGATACATTTATATAATAGAATATAACAAACATGTAATTACGGCTGTTGTAAGGAAATAAGAATTTTAGTGTATGAATATAAGTATAAAAATAAAATGAAAGAGCAAACACTTGTAATGTTAAATTTGAATTATAAATGATATTAAATTATGATCTTTTTCCTTTAAAACATGTATTTCTTGGTTATTTTCATTTAAAGGGCCTAAAAGCAATGACTGCTCAGCAGCAGTGAGTCTTCCTATATGCAGATTGCAATCCATAAATACTAAGGTTCTCTAGGGAGTGTCTGGTTACAAGTCTGAAACATAAAATATAGATTTGCCTGAGACATCTTGTTTCAGAACTCAAGAACCCTATCACAAACTAAGGGAGTTAGGTCCAAATGATAGGAACCAACATGCAGAAAGATGGAACACATGCACACCAAAGGGAACAAAGTCCACAATTTATGAAATCTATTGAATAGAAAAACCCATGAGTTAAAAAATAAAAAAGAAAATGAAAACAGGGGCACTAGGGTGGCTCAGTTGTTAAGCATCTGCCTTCAGCTCAGGTCATGATCCCAGGGTTCTGGGATCAAGCCCTGCCTTGGGTTGCCTGCTCAGCAGGAAGCCTGATTCTCCCTCTCCTACTCCCCCTGCTTGTGTTCCTTCTGTTGCTGTGTATATCTCCCTTAAATAAATAAATAAAATCTTTAAAAAAAATGAAAACAGAAATTCTTAATGATATTTAATAAGAGAAAGCTAAAATGGAAAAAAACTCAAATTTTGAATTTGAAAAGAACTGTTACAACAACATATAACTAGTTAATAAATGTGGAGGGGAAGATGGAATTTAAAAAAGAAGTGGACTTCTCATTTCCAGTTTTATATGTACAAAACTTGGAGATCACCATTCCATTCTAACAACAGATAAAATACTGAACAGACTGAAAAATCGACAATTCTTCATGAATCTATAAAGTCACAGGACAAACTACCACCTCAATATTGAAGAGACAAAACGGTGAATACAGGGAGAAAGAGAAGAACAGAAACCATCACAGAACCAGGGCAGGGTAGGAAAACCTAAGCTTTAAATAACAATTGGCTGGAAGTCCAGTGTGGACAAATATGAGAGTTTAAAACTCCAGAGTGGCTCAGTCCTAGAGGAACTCCTACACTTTCATGAATTTTACCCCCAGGAGTTTGACCAGAGTCTCACAGCAAATATCAGAGAAAAATCCCTTCATGCTTCCATCAAGGGGAAGAGGGAAAACAGTAATTGAAGATACACCATAACACTCTTCTTTGTAACAAGGCCTGCCTTCAGAAGAAACTACTTAAGGAGAGCTTAACCTGCTGAAATATGCTAAAGCCTAACTGACCTGGGGAGGGAAATAATCAGTGAGTTCAGCCTTCCATGGGGAAGAAAGGAAAAACCCAAATCCAGCCTCTCCTGGCCATCTTGTCCCACCAAAGGAGGGAAAAAACCCTGAGAAACATTTGTGAAGTTCACAGCCTAGAGGAGGCTCACTAAAAACCGAGACCCAGTCATACGACTGTATAACTATTCCCCTCCCACACATTATCAACACATTACTAAAGACCTATTTATAGCAGTTACTTTTACCCAGAACATGTCTGGCTATCAAGAACAAAAAATTATAAGGCATACTGAAAGGCAAAAATTAAAATTGAAGAGAAAAAGCAAGCATCAGAACCAGATATGACAAAGATGCTGAAATTATCAGACCAGGAATTTAAAACAACTAGGATTAATATCCTAAGTGCTCTAATGAATAAAGTAGACAGCATGTAAGAACAGAAAAGCAATGAAAACAGAGAGCTAGAAATCCTAAGAAAGAACAAAAAAAATGTTAAAGACAAAATTATTTAATAGAAATAATGTATTTGATGGGCTTATAGTAGACTGCACACAACTAAGGAAAGAATCTCTGAACTTGAGAATATCTCCATAGAATCTTCCATTATTGAAAATCAAAGAGAACAAAAACTAAAAGCAAGCAAACAAAAAAAAACCCCAGAAACCCAATGACAGTTAGATAACTACCAAAGAAGTAACATACACATAATGGGAATACCAGGAGAAGAAAGAGAAAAAGGAACAGAAAAAAAAAACCAAAAAACCAAAACCAAAACCAAAACAAAACAAAAAAAACAAACAAACATTTGAAACAGTAATGACTGAGAGTTTTCCCAGATTAATGTCAAACACCAAAGCACAGATCCAAGAAGCTCCAAGAATTACCAAATAGGATAAATGCCAAAAAAAATTCTCAACCCAGGTGTGTCATTTTCAAATTAAAAGAAGTCAAAGATAAAGAAAAAAACTGAAACAGGCCAGAAGACAAACAAATAATTTACCTATAGAAAAACTAAGAAAATTATTACATTCCACTTCTGCTGAGAAAACATACACACAAGAAGAGAGTGGAACAAAATATTTAAAGGGTTGAGGGGGGAAAAAATAACCCCAGAACTTAGAATTCTGTACCCTGCAAAATTATTTCTCAAAAGTAAAAGAAATACTTTATCAGGCAAGCAAATAATGAAGAATTTTTTGTTAGTAGATCTGCCTTGCAAGAAATGTTAGAAGAAAATCTTTATAAGGAAGAAAAATAATACAGGTAACAAAATTCAGGTTTACATAAAAAAGGAAGAGTACTGAAGAAGAGATAAGTAAAGGAAAAATAAAACCTTTTATTTTTCCTATTTTTAATAGCTCTAATCAATAACATTTTTTCAAAATAATAATAGCACAATGTATTCAATTATGTATGTTTATATAGATATATATATGCACTGTTATATATGCTTGAATGTAAGTAGAAATAAATGACAACAATAATACAGGGGAAAGAGGGAGGAGGAATTAAGATCATTTTGTTATCATAATATTCTGACAATGGCTAAGTAAAATGTAAAATGGCTTAGTGTTATTTGAAAGTGAATTTGGATTAATTGTAGATATATGTTGCAAACTCTAGAGCAAGAACTAAAATAGGAAAAGATGAATTATAACTGATATACTAAAAAGAGTTAAAAAATGGAATGTTCAATTAAAACCAAAGGCAGAAAAAGAACAGAAGACAACAGAAACAATAAATAAAGGCGACAAGTAGAAAACAGTAACAAATATGGTAAATATTGATCCAAATATATCAAGAATCACTTTGAACATCAATGTTCTAAAAGCACCAATTAAATGATAGAGATTATCAAAATGAATCAAAAAACAGGATACAACTCTGTGTTGTCTAAAAGGAGCACACTATATCTAGAGAGAAATATACAGATTACAAGTAAGTAGATTGAAAAAATATACAATACTAACACTAATCAAAAGGAAGCAAAGGTAGTTATATTAACTTCTGATGGAGGAGACTTCAAAGTTATAAGGGATGAAGAAGGGCATTACATAATGATAAAGGGGATGATTCTCCAAGAAGATATATCAATCCTTAATGTATATGTACCCAGTAGCAGAGTATCAAAGTATGTGAGGCAAAATAGACATATTGCAAGGAGAAATAGAGGAATCCACTATCATGGTTGAAGACTTCAACTTCCCTGTATTACAAATGGAAAGATTTAGCAGGCAAAAAAATCAATAAGGACTTAGTTGAACCAACATCACCATCAATCAACAGGATATAATTGACATTTATTGACTACTTCATCCAAGAACAGCAGAATACACATTATTCTCAAGCTCTCATAGAACAATCACCAGGAGAAACCACGTTATGAGTCAAAAACACACTTTGACACATTTAAAGAAATAAAAATCATATGTTATCTATTCTCAGACCACAATGAAATTAAGGTAGAAATCAGTAACAGAAAGATAACCAGAAAATCTCAAAGGATGTGGAGATTAAATAACACACTTCTAAATGAAATATGGATGAAAGAATAAATCTCAAGAGAAATTTAAAATATTTTGAATTAAATGAAAATGAAAACAACATATCAAAATTAGTAGGATGCAGTAAAAGCAGTGCTTAGAGGAAAGTTTATAGCATTGAATGTACCTATTGGAAAGGAAAAAGGTGGGGGGTGGAGGAGTGGGAATGGGAGGTAGGTGTTCAAACGTACAAACAGCCACTGATAAGATAAACAATTATTGGAGATGTGATGTATTACATGATGACTATATTTACCACTGCATATGATATATCAGAAAGTTATTAACAGTATATCCTAAGAGTTCTCATTACAGAGAGCAAAAAAATTTTATTTTAATCTTTCCACTTATTTCTATTTTACCTGTATCAGATGGTGGATGTTTACTAACCTGTGACAATAATTTCACAATATATGTAAGTCAAGTCATTATGTTGCATCCCTTACACTTATAGAGTGCTTTATGCCAATTATATCTCCATAAAACTGGCAAAAAAGGTGAAAGATCTAATACCAGTTACCTAAGTTAACACCTAAGAAACCATAAAAAAGAAGAGTAAGTTAAACCCCAGGTAAGCAGAAGAAAAGAAATAGTAAGAATTAGGTCAGAAATCAATAAAATTGCAAACAGGTCATTAATAGAAAAGAATCAAGGAAACCAAAAGTTGGTTCTTTGAAAAGGCCAATAAAATATGTAAGCCTTGATGTGGGATAGCTAAGAAAAAAAAGAAAGTAGGCACAAATTAGTTATTTCAGAAATGAAAGAAAGAACATTAGAGATCCTTTCAATGGGCATTACAAGGTTAATAAAGGAGTACTCTGAATAACTCTATGCCTACAAATACGATAACCTAGATAAATGGACCAGTTCTTTGAAAGATACAATCTGACAAAGGTCACATAAGAAGAAATAAATTATCTGAATAGACATATATCTATTCAAGAAATTGAATCAACAATTAAACTTCCAAAACAGATAGCACCAAGCCCAGATGGATTCATTGGGTGAATTCTACCATGTATTTAAGGAAGAAATTATAATAATTCTCTACAATTTCTTTCAGAGGAGAGTTGTAGAGGGAATTCTTCCTAACTCATTCTATAAGCCCTGCATTACCCTAATAACAAAACCAGGCAAAGACAATACAAAGAAACAGAACTACAGACTAATATCTCTAATGAACATGGATGCAAAAATCCTCAACAAAATATTAAATTGAATCTAATAATTTATTTTTTAAAAACTATATGCCATAGTCAATAATTATACCCCATCCTTGGGATTTTCCCCAGGTTTGCAAGGCTGAATTACCATTTGAAAGCAGTGAAGGTAATCCATCACATTAGCAGTTTATAGAAGTTTATATGACAAAGCAAAAGACCTGGAATTGTCAACACAATATTGAAGGACAAGAACAAAGTTAAAGAACTGACTTTACATGACTTCAAGACTTACTGTAAACTACAGTAATCAAGACTGTGAGTTAGGGAAAAATAGACAAATAGATCAATGAAACAAAAATTGATCAATAAAAAAGAGCCCAGAAACAGACCTACATAAATATAGTCAACTAATTTTGACAAGGAACAAAAATAATACAATGGAAAAAATTATTAATTTTGTTAAGTGAGATAATGTCTCTGTGGTTGTGTAAAAAATATCCATATATTTTAGAGATAATCTCTGAAGTATGTGGAAGTTAAATAAAAAGATATATATTATTTGCTTTCTAAAAAATTCAGTAAAAAAGGGGTGTCTGTGTGGCTTAGTCAGTTAAGCATGCAACTCTTGGTTTTAGCTGGGGTCATGATCTCATAGGTGGTGGAACTGACCCCTAAGTTGGGCTCTGTGCTCAGTGGGGAGTCGGCTTGAAGATTCTCTCCTTCTGCCCCTCCTTCCACTTGCATACACACTCTCTTTCTCTCAAATAAGTAAATAAACCTTTTTATTTTTAATTCAGCAAAAGAAAGAATGCAATAAAATGGAAGAACAAAAGGAAGGAAAAAGGAATAAGTGAGAAACATTTGGCAAATCTTTATTCAGAATATTGACTCCAAATGATGACTTTACTGAGGTTCATTTTACTATCTTCTTTTTTTGTGTAAAACTGAACATGATCATAGTAAAAGAAATGAAGCTTCTCAGATCCAGCAGCCATCTTGTCTAGAAAGTAGTGTCTAGAAGCTGTATGCCCTTATTAGGGCTTCTAGTGGTCCAGACAAGTGGCTGAAATTTGATACATCTGTTTTGTTCTACGTAGTCACTTCTCCTCTATTAGGTTAATTAATTTTGACTAAATACTTCAGAAGTGTGATGCAATTTGCATCAGGATTAAGGGTGCAGTAGAGAGGGTCATGTCTATAACTTAATCTATAATACATTCAAAACACTGTCAAAACCCAATAAATCCAGACTAAATTATGTCTTTATGTCTTTACCTAGGATAGAAACCAAGAAAGAGTGAACATAAATGACTTAAATGTACAAGTTGAGAACCTATTTTGTTTAATGAATAAATAAACCTGAAAAAGAATGTAAATTCTTGCAAGTTTGATCAAGAAAAAAAAGGAAAGAATATAAACAGGCAACATTAAAAAGTTAAAAGGGGACATGAGGCACAAGAAATATTTTAAATTATAAAAGAATACTATAAATATATGTCAAACTTTGAAATACAGAAAAAAATTAATGAATTTCCAAAAACTATATATCTTATAAAATTGACATACAAAGAGATAGAAAGCCAGAAGAATCCAATGACATTAGATAAATTTTGAAAGCTAGTATAACATCTTACTTTTAAAAAGGCAACTGGCCCATGTATTTTTACATAATGACCAGGTATAACTTAGCCAAGAATACAAGGTTGTTTTATGACCTGTTGAGCTGGAGTTGCCTTATATCGGCACATGAAAACTAAATGTTACATAAGCAGTAATTCTGTAAGCCAACTGATAGCTTGAAATTAGTTATAAGGGAAGCATGTACATACAACATGGAACTTGTCAAATGCTACAAATCAAGGTATTTTTTTTTCTACAGAGGGTCAATTTACTGGCATACAAGTGTTGTGTTAAAAAATTTTTTTTTTCAAAGGGATTCACTCCATAGAATAAAGAAAAATATTTATTATCTCAATAGATGTAAAAAATGATAAGACCAATACTCGTCCTTCCCAAAGGTCCTTTGTAAATGTAAATTAGAAAAGCTTCCTGAACTTTCTAAAAGATTTCTTTCAAAATAACTTCTGAAAAAGTATGTTCAATGCATTTTACTAAAAATAGAAATAAGACAATGGGTTTATCTATTACCACCCTCTAATATTTATTGGCAGTCCTAGAGGATGCATTCAGAAAAGTAAAGAAGGCAGATAAAGAAAAGAACATGTATAATCTTTAGACGATTAGAAAGATTAACTGATAGCACATTAATACAAATGATGGAGTTCAGCAAGGCGACAAATACAAAATCATCATAGATTTTAGTTAGAAAATGCAGTTGAAAAAGTTTTCAATAAAATTTTAATAAGGAAATTCCACAAATAAACATAAAATTACCAAGACCTAAATAAAGAAATTATAATATTTTCTGAATCCAAATAAATGAAGATATATACTATATAGATAATACTGTAAAATTATAAATTCTATTCAAATTACTGGCTTTTTGCAAGATTTTTTTTAATGATTCTACATACTGACTACAATGTTCATATGTTATAGAAACTGCACAAGAATAACCAAGAAACTTTGATAAAGAAGAATATAAAGGAATATGTCATAACAAAATTAATATGAACTAGTAATTACAACAGTTTGGTATTGGCATAGCCAAAAAAGATTAATAAGTAGAACAGACAAAAAACCACTTTATATGATATATAATTTAGTTTTTAATAAAGAACTTAGAGTTCTTTAGTTTGTAATAAAGAACTTAAAGTGAGCTAAGATATAATTGTCTATTCAACAAATACATCTGTAAAAATTTGCTATATTATAATGCTATAATATGCTTTATTTTCAGTAAAGTTAAGCTAGATTCATATCCCCCAATGCATACATAAATTAATTCCAGATACATTTAAGTAAAAACAAAGTGATGGGGGAAAAAAACATCAAGAACCATTTTCTAATCTTAAGGTAAGGAAGGCAGGGATCTACCAAAGGACTATTAGGAAAAAAACATATGCTTTCAATCCTAAATGTATGGGAATGTTATAAAGGCACTAACTAGTTTATCTTTGTGTATTGTGTAAGAGAATGGTTGAGTTTCATTCTTTTATACATAGCTAAACTCAAAATGGATAAAAGACCTCAACGGGAGGCAGGAATCTATCAAAATCCTAGAGGAGAATATAGGCAGTAACCTTTTCGACATCGGCCACAGAAACTTCTTTCAAGACATGTCCCCAAAGGCAAAGGAAACAAAAGTGAAAATGAACCTTTGGGACTTCATCAAGATCAAAAGCTTCTTCACAGCAAAGGAAACAGTCAACAAAACAAAGAGGCAAACCCTGGAATGAAAGACATTCGCAAATGACACTACAGACAAAGGGCTAACATCCAAGATCTATAAAGAACTCCTCAAACTCAACACACACAAAGCAGATAATCATGTTAAAAAATGGGCAGAAGACATGAACAGACACTTCTCCAATGGATAATAGACACATGAAAAAATGCTCATCATCATTAGCCATCACGGAGATTCAAATCAAAACCACATTGAGGTACCACCTTACACCAGTTAGAATGGCTGAAGTCAACAAGACAGTATACAACAAGTGTTGGAGAGGATGTGGAGAAAGGGGAACCCTCTTACACTGTTGGTGGGAATGCAAGTTGGTGCAGCCACTTTGGAAAACAGTGTGGAGATCCCTTAAGAAATTAAAAATACAGCCACACTATGATACTGCAATTGCACTACTGGGTATTTACCCCAAAGATACAGATGTAGTTAAAAGAAGGGAGATCTGTACCCCAACGTTCATAACAGCAATGTCCACAGTTGCCAAACTGTGGAAAGAGCCAAGATGCCCTTCAATAGATGAATGGATAAAGAAGACATGGTCCATATATACAATGGAATATTATGCCTCTATCAGAAAGGATGAATACCCAACTTTTGTATCAACATGGATGGGACTGGAGGAGATTATGTTGAGTGAAATAAGTCAAGCAGAGAGAGTCAATTATCATGTGTTTCACTTACTTGTGGAGCATAAGGAATAACATGGAGGACATTGGGAGATGTGGAGGAGAAGTGAGTTGGGGGAAATCGGAGGGGATGACAAACCATGAGAGACTGTGGACTCTGAGAAACAAACTGAGGTTTTTTGAGGGGAAAGGGGTTGGGGGTTGGATGAGCCTGGTGGTTGGTATTAAGGAGGGCACGTATTGCATGAAGCACTGGGTGTGGTGCATAAACAATGAATCTTGGAACACTGAAAAAAAAATTACAAAAAAAAAGGCACTACCTAATCTTAAATTCTAACACAATGAATAGAGGGCATTTATGCAAATCATTGCGCTCAAGCACCATTTACTTTCTCTGTATTACTAAGGAAAGGCAAAGCTAAAAATGGAAAAGCCTATTCAATTCTCCCTGTTTTCCAACTAAGTATCTCTGTGAGGTCAGATTTTCTTCAGGTACTTCAACACATACAACATATTACAATAGATTAAATGCAAAACCTGATATGCAAATCCAGTTGTCTTTCATGAAGCCAAACATTAAAGAGATTTGCAAAAATGTAGGGGGAAAAAAGCCATTCTTCTCAGTAACTTATTTTTGAAAAAAAAAAAAGTTTATTATATGAGGCACCTGGGTGGCTCAGTGGGTTAAGCCTCTACCTTCAGCTCAGGTCCTGATCACAGGGTCCTGGGATGGAGCCCCACATCAGGTGCTCTGCGCAGCAGGGAACCTGCTTTCCTTTCTCCGCTTGCCTCTCTACCTACTTGTAATCTCTCTCTCTGTGTCAAATAAGTAAATAAAAGCTTTAAAAAAAAGGTTTATTATATATATTTCTATAAACATATAATGCTGTTTTTAATACTTTTCAAGTAGCAATAAACATATTTCAAGCTTTTCTCTTTTGATTTTTAATAGACTAAATATCAATAGATACAAACCCACATGAACAAAATCATAATAAGAATACAAAGGGATAATGTGATCAGAAAGTTTGAGAACTACTAAACACTCAAATTAAAAGGGAGGAATTATCAGGTAAAAACAAGACCTATCTCTCTGTTGTTTAATAAGAAACCCCCTTAAATACAAAGACCTAGATTAGTTAACAGTAGAATTATAGAAAAAGATATAAATGAAAACAAAATATGAAAGAAAGCTAGAGTTGCTATGTTAATATCAAACAGTATAGATTTCAATTTTATAACTGATAAAGGGGTTGTTTCATCAAGAAGATACACACTACTAAATATGTCTGTACCTACCACCGAAGTGTCAAAATATAAGAAGCACAAGTGGTAGAACTGAAAGACAAAATAGAAAAATCCAAATTATAATTGAATATTTAAACACTAATCTCTTAGTAATTGATGGAATGTATAGAAATCAGTAAGAATGGGAAACTTGAGAAACATTATCAACTAGTTTTTTCCTAAATGACATTTAGAGAGCATTCTACCCAAGAACAGAATATCTATTCTTCTTAAATGCACATGAAACACTGAGGGCATATTTTGGGCCATAAAACAAAACACAATCAGTTTAAGAGAATTTAAATCATACAAAGAATTTCTGTAAACATGAAAAAAAGATTCTGTAAAATCATACAAAGAATTAACGTAGAAATAAGTAATAGTGAGATACCTGGAAAACTTCCAGATATTTGGAATTTAAACAACATGATCTAAGTAACACAAAAATTAAAGAACAAATCATACAAGAAACTAGAAAATATTTTGAATTGGTTGAAAACAAAAACATCACATAAAAAATTCTTGTGAATGTAGCTAAAGCATTGTTTCATGATTACTTTATAGAATTAAACTTTAATATTTGAAAAGAAAAAAAAAATCTCAAATTGATGTCCCAAGATTCTACCTTAAGGTGTTAGGAAACAGAATTAATTAAACCCAAAGTAACTAAAAGAAACTAAGATACACAGGACAGAAATTAATGGGATAGAAGTCAAAATAAAAGGAAAAATTGAAAGTTGCGTCACTGAAAAGATCAACAAAATTAATAAAACTCAATAGTTTAAAAAAAAAAACCCAAACAACAACAGAAAACAGTCTGATTTAAAAATAAGCAAATCTGAACAAACATTTGTTCCAAAAAAGACAGACAAATGTCCAGCAGATACACGTGCTCACAGTCATTAATCATCAAGGAAATGAAAATCAACCAAAATGGGATATCACCTGACACCTCTCAGAATGACTATTATCAAAAAGACAAAAAAAAAAAAAGTGTTGGCAAGGTACATGATAAAAGGAACCCTTGTACAGTGATGGTGGGAATGTAAATTGATGCTGTCACTAGGGAAAACAGCATGGAGGCTCCTCAAAAAATTAAAAATAGGACCACTATATGATCCAGCATTTGTGAGTCTTTATTAAAAAAAAAAAAAAAGAAAATTCTAATTCAAAAAGACAGATGCACCCCTATGTTTATTTCAACACTATTGTTTTTTTTTTTTAAGATTTTATTTATTTATTTGAGAGAGAGGCAGTGGGAGAGCATGGCGAGGAGAAGGTCAGAGGGAGAAGCAGACCCCCCGTGGAGCTGGGAGCCCAATGCGGGACTCGATCCCGGGTCTCCGGGATCATGACCTGAGCCGAAGGCAGCCGTCCAACCAACTGAGCCACCCAGGCGTCCCTCAACACTATTGTTGAAAAAAAAAGGGGGACACTTGGGTGGCTCAGTTGTTTCAGCGTCTGACTCTTGTTTTTTGCTTAGATCATGATCTCAGGGTCCTGGAATAGAGCCCTTCTTGGGTTCCATCCTGGGTGTGGAGCCTGATTGAGATTCTCTCTCTCTTTCCTCTGTCCCTTCCACCCTTCCCCATCTCATAAACAAACAAACAAACAAACAAACAAATAAATATTTATTCCTTTCTCCCACCCTCCACCCCTACCACTGCAGAGATGCAGGCTACATCTCTCCCCATTCTCCCGTTTTCATTTCCTCTCTGCACTTCTTTGCTTCCTCTCTGCAGTAATACCCCAGAAATACCTGATATCTTCTCTCTAATGAGCTAAGCCATTTATAGAAGACAGAAAAGAGAAAAAAAGAAGGAACAGAGAGGAGAGGAGAGCAGAGGAGAGGGGAGGAGAACAGAGGAGAGGAGAGGAAAGGAAGGAAAGGAAGGGAGATGGGAGTGGGTAAGACAGAAAACATGTGATGAAAGAGTAAAATCCAATGCTCTTGATTGTTCATCTGCTAAGGTGATTTCTAAGCAGAAAATGCAGGTTACTGGCTTATGAGGCAGATGTCATTAGTATCAACAGTCTCTGGTAGCTAGATCCTGGGTCTGCCCATTTCCCATGGCCTTTGGACATCATTAGAAAATCTAGGAATCCATATATAAAACATGTCCTGTATTTAATGCTGCTTGTCCTTAAAATTGTATTGACTTTGTCAAGATGCCCTAAATGTCTGTGTTCAACTTTCTTCTTTTTTTTTCACTAAATTATAAAAATATAAAAATAAAACTCTGATGAAACTTACCAAGAGAAAAGAAAATGCAAATTGGTAATTTCAGGAATGAAGGAAGAGATATCACTACAGGATCAGTCTTACATTAAAGAGATAATAAGGACATACTATGAATAACTATATGGCGATAGATTTGGCCATTTGGGTGAAAAGGACAAACTTTTTCAAAGATGTAAATTACAGAAGCTAACTCAAGAAAGAATAGATCAACTGAATAGCCTTTTATCTTTTAAGGAAATTGAATTTGCAGCTAAAAGAAATCCTTTTCCACAGTGAAATCTCCATACTCAGAATTTACTACTGAAGTCTACCAAATAATACTAATTCTACACCTGTACTCCAAAATATAGAAAAGAAGGAGATACATCCTAACTCATCTTATGAGGTCAATATTTCCATGATCAAAAACCAAAGACATTAGGGGTGCCTGCCTGGGTGGCTCAGTGGGGTAAGCCTCTGCCTTCGGCTTAGGTCATGGTCTCAGGGTCCTGGGATTGGGCCCTGCATTGGGCTCTCTGCTCAGCGGGGAGCCTGCTTCTCCTTCTCCCTCTGCCTGCCTCTCTATCTGCTTGTGATCTCTCTCTGTCAAATAAATAAATAAAATCTTTTAAAAAAATCAAAGACATTAAAAAACAAAACAAAACTACAGGCCCATATCCCCCTATTATATATGTAAAAAACCTTAACAAAAATTATAAAAATTACATATAGCAATATAGATATATAAAGCATAAAATATTATGACCTATCTGGGTTTATCCAAGGAATGCAAAGCTGGTTTTATATCTCAAACTCAATGTAACTCATTATATTAGTATATTAAAACAAGACAAATCATATAGTCATCTCAATATGTGCTTAGAAAGCATTTGAAAAAATTCAGCAATGATTTACTGTAAAAACTCACAGCAAAGCAGGAATAGAAAAGAGATTCCTCAAACTGACAAAGGTATTTATAAAAAACAACAACAACAACAACAACAAAACAAAACAAAAACCAACAACCTATTGCCAAACAACAAATTTAATGGTGAAAACCTGAAATATTTCCTAGGACTGAGAACAAGGCAAAATGTTTATCTTTACCATCTCTATTAATCATTATCCTGGAGGTCCTAGATAGTGCAATAAAGAAAAATAAATAAATAAATGGCCTAGAGAGAGATAGGAAGCAATACACATGTCTTTATGTGCATGTGACATGGCCATCTAAGCAGGAAATCCTAAAGATTTTACAAAAAAAGCAAGTAGACTAATAAGTGGATAAGGAATAACAATAATAAGGAATGTATTAGAGTTCTCCAGAGGAACATAACTAATAGAATATGTATAGAGATTTATAGAAGGTACATAGATAAAGGTTAATGTACAAAAATCACCTCTCTTTCTATCTGCTAGCACAAAGAACTAAAAATTGAAGTATAAATAAGAATATCATTTAAAGATAGCAAATACTCAGGGACAAATTTAACAAAGGATGTGCAAAACTTGTACTGAAAACCACAAATTGGGGCTCCTGTGTGGCTCAGTGGGTTAAAGCCTCTGCCTTCGGCTCGGGTCATGATCCCAGGGTCCTGGGATCGAGCCCCACATCGGGATCTCTGCTCACTCAGCAGGGAGCCTGCTTCCTCCTCTCTCTCTCTGCCTACTTGTGATCTCTGTCTGTCAAATAAATAAATAAAATCTTAAAAAAAAGAAAACACAAATCATTGCTGAGAAAAATTAAAGAATGGCTGAATAAATGGGCAAAAGTGGCAAATTCATGGACTGGAGGATTCTATGTTGTCAAAATATTAAAATTTATATTGTGATTCCACAAAATCTAAATCAAAGTCCCAGCAGACTTTTGGAATAGAGGTTCATAAAGTGATTCTAAAATTTGTTAAATCATGAAGTTTAGACTACTGAAGAAGCATTTTTGAAGAACAAAGTTGGATGACTTATACTACCTGACTCTAAGATTTATAATAAAGCTATTCTAATAAAGATAAGGAGGTGTTGGCAAAAGGAGAAGCATATGGAGCAATGAAGTAGAATAAAGTCTAGACTTGGACCCATACATAACAAAATGACTTTTTACAATGTGCCAAGGTAATCCAAAGGGGATAAAATAATCATTTAAGTAGTGTTAGAACAATTTCATATGCACTCAGGAAAAAGTTAACCTTGACTCTTATTTAACATAAAATCTAGAAGTTAACTCCAATAGATTATAAATCAAAATGAAAAAAAAAAAAAAGGAAAAAATCTCTGTAACTTTGGAACAAAATCACAAAAACTCAGATCATTAAAATTGATGAATTTGCCCAAATTAAAAAATGTTTGCTCTTCAAATAAATATTAAAAAAGCAAAAGGCAAGCCATAGGCTGGAACAAAATATTTGAAAACATATATCTGATAAGGAACTTGCAACCAGAATACAAAAAATATCTGAGAATATATAAGGAATATTTACAGACACAGATCAGTTCTTGAAGATGAGCAAAACAGTAGAGCAGATCTTCACTAAAAATGGTATATGAATAGCAAATAAGGACATAACAAAGATATGTAACATTCTTAGTAATTAGAGAAGTGCAAATTCAAGCCCATAATGAGATACCACTGCATACTCACTATAATAGCTAAAATTTAAGATTGACAATACCAAGTATTGGAAAGGATGAGGAATATATCAGAGTTCTCCAGAGAAAAATAAACAACTTACATGTAGATATATAGGAAGAGACATTATTTGTCTTTGGTCCTCTAAATTATGCAGGATAAATTCCATAATCTGCTATCTGCAAGCTGGAAGCCCAGCAAAGCCCTGGTGTAGTTCTGGTCCAACTCTGAAGGCCTAAGAACCAAGAGCACTGATATATGAGGGCAGAAGAAAGTGGGTGTCCCAACTCAAATAGAGAGTAAATTTGCCCTATCCTTCCTTTTTCTATTCAGGTCCTCAATGGATAATACCCACCAGCCTTGACGAGGGTGATTTTCTTTACTCAGTCTACTGATTCAAATGTTAATCTTTTCCAGAAACACTCTCATAGACATACATAAATAACAGTTTGCCAGCTATCCGGACATCCCTTAGCCCGGTCAAGTTAACACATAAAATTAAATATCACATGGAACAACTAAAAGTCTCATATGTTGCTGGTGGAAATGAAAAATGCTACAACTTCTTTAGAAATATATTTGGCAATTTTTTACAGTTAAACCTACACTTAGCATTTAACTCAGAAACTCCACTGCTAGAAATTTAAAGAAGAAAAATGAAAATATATGTCCACAAAAGGACTTGACAGTTGTCCATTACCTAGTGAATGCACTTGCAATTCTGGTATATCCATACAATGGATTAGTCCCCAACTATATAAATAATAAACAAAAAAGGAATTAGTGTTACATGTAACAATATAAATATTGGAAGCATTATTCTAAGTGGAAAATTCATACACAATAGACTACCTATTTTAAGATACAACTCATATGACATTCTGTAACAGTCACACTTGTCCCCCAAGCACCTTTCCAGTCTTCACTAGGAAACGCACCAGTTTTCCTCTTAACCTTCCAAATTCTGCTTGTTATTCATTGTACAAGCCCTCAACAGTGTATCAATATTTGTTTCTCAGGCAACTTTTTTGAAGCCTCAGTTACAGGAATTACTTTGTTTCAGAGTGTTGTGTTCCTCTGTTCTCCCTAGTAAATGTGCATTCTTCAAGGACAAAGTCCCTATAGCCTTTATATACTCAGTATTTGACAATGACTGATACATGATAAGACCTCAATACATGTTGAACAATACTTTCAGTTTTCTGTGTCCCAGATATCCTTTTAGCTAGCATTTCTATGATGAAAAATAATTTAACTACAATGAACTTATTTCTATTTTAATTTATTGGTATTGTCTAATTATATAGAGTAATCAAAAGAACCAGAGAATATCCTGGCTTAAGATGTACACAGCCTTGTCTTCCTGTCCTTCCTTCTTTCCTTCCTTTTTTTTTTTTTTTTTAACCTTTGTCAGTGTTTCTAGCTAAGGAAATGAAATGAAGTCACATTTAAATAGAGATGGAAGAGATATAGAAATTCATTTAGTGGACACTGAGAAGATTCCACTGTATGATGAGGCTGTTGATAATTACATTTTCACAGACACATTGCCACAGATATTTAAGCAAAATACACTGAGAGGCACTGCATATAGAAACATGGCATTTCATTCCCATTTTCAAGCAAATTCCAAATTCCAAAAACCTTTAGAATAAACCAACATGTACTCTCATTAATTTTTTATGTTTGGTTGCTCCTGAGAAAACAGTTAAGGGTTTTTGGTTTTATTTTTTTTAAGATACAAACATGTGTCTACCTATACGGACTTAATTAAGAGAAGTGTGCATAATTAAAATGACTTTTATAGCTTAATAAAAGATACCTTTATTTAAGGGCCTTAAGGTAGGTGTATAATAAAATATAGAGCTAATGACAACATTTAAAATAACCAAGAGCAACAACAACAAAAAAGGAAAGAAAGACAAGATCAAATGATTATGCAAGCAATAAACACACACACACACACACACACACACACTTTCAGGGGCATCTATTTTAAAGGGGAATTTTAATACTAAATAGCAGACATTTAACAAAATAACATTTTCATGGTGGGAATAAGGAAGGAGATCCTAAAATATGGGCTCTCCATAAGGTTTGCCTTGCTTAAACTAGTCTCCATGCAATCCATTGCAGAGAGTCTTGAACGATGATCTCCTGGGAAGAATGGCAAGAGGAAGAGAAGATGGAGAATCCACCAACTCCAGTTCTTCGGTCCAGCATTGCTATCCTTTTGCCTGGACTCTCCCTGTTTTCAAGGACCTGCTTCAGATCACTCCCTTCTTCTTGCCCTATACATATCTAAAATATCTTGAATCTTCCATCTATGCTCTGCAATGAGCTAGCTTTATGCATTTTGTATAACTCAGCTCAAAATCTTGGAATGCTGGTGTGGGACAACCTTGAAGGGAAGGAAAGTCAGACAGAAAGCCTGTGATACTTGACTCAACACCAAGAGTTAGACTTTACAATCCTCTAGGAAGTAGAAAGAGCACATGCCCTACTTTATTCACCCAGCTTCCTCAGGGAAGAGTCCTAAGAAACACCAAAAATCAACACATTGGTGTTCTATAAGAAGACTGAGGAGAGCCCATAGTCTCTCATGGTTCATCTCCCCCCCAATTTCCCTCAACTCCCTTCGGGGGTGGGAGGTTGGGGGAGCCTGGTGGTGGGTATTGTGGAGGGCACGCATTGCATGGAGCACTGGGTGTGGTGTAAAACTATGTATGAATTCTGTTACGCTGAAAAGAAATTTAAAAAAAATTTTTTAAAAAAGAAGACTGAGGAGAGCAAAATGAACACTAAACATAACTGATAGGAAAAATCCAAAGAAGGTAGAAATAGTGGCAGGGATAATCACAGATATCCCTGCATGTCTTAGAACATTCTGTCCCTCTACCTTAACTCCTTACCAGGAAAAAAAAAAAAAAAAAAAAAAAAAAAAGTGTAGATGTGAAGAAATTTCAAAGTGGCCCAATTGGCCCTTGAGATGTTTGTGTTCTTGAAAGATTTGAACCCCCAAGGCTTATGGAACGAGTTCCTACTCCTGAGGTCTCTAAGTCTCCTGAGACCATTGTGTTAAGGGGAGAGGAGGTTTTTCTAAGTTTCGGTGAATATAGTCCATACCCAAAAAGGAAGAGCTGGGGCTAACTACTTAGTGTATACTTGATGAAAGGTACAGAAGATGTTTGAATTCCTTTTTTATGCTATTCTCCTTATCAGGAAACAGAATTTCAAGGCAAATGTCATGTCTATAAATTAAGAAGATGATTTGGGGAGGAGAATTTACCATATTTCTTCTAAATTTTAAATGAGATAATACAGTGCCTGGCACATAAAGGATGCTAAAGAAATGGTTTTTGTTCTTCTATTAATGTCTACTCTCCATCATCCTGACTTCTCCTTACATGCTGCCTTAAGGCCCCACCCCCCAAATTCCTGTTACCATTGCAAGTCCATGTCAGAATGACCCAACACTGGGTCTTTAGAGATAGCGGTTTCTACATTGCCCTTAATGTTGTGGGTGTGGGATGTAGATCAGCTGCAGTTACATTTTAATAGAAATGGAGATTCAGAACACAAATTTAATAGCAAGTCAAGGAATGTCTATAAGAGTAGCTCGCTAATTACATGTACCAAACACTATAATAACATAGCATCTATCCATCCGGGAAACGTTTCTTTACTTGCTGTTTGAAAGCAATGATTTCCATAGTTGACTTGTGTACAATTATTCCTTCAGTGACTTGAATGTCTGCTTAAAGTAGTTTAAGAGCTCAAAAGATTCTTTCTGATGTGACTATAAGGCAGGCGTAGTACTTAGAATATTCTAAAATTGCCTCCAGAATTGAGGTTAGCAAACATTTAACAAGTGTCCTATACTGTATCAGGTACCTGGGTGCTAAGAAAGTAAAGACAAGAAAGATTCAACCCTGTGAGCTCAGTGAGACAGACAGATAGCCAGATGACTTCAGTACCATGAGAAATCAAGTGTTATGACAGAGAAAGGTTACCTGTTCCAGCCATCCTGGGAGCAAGAGGCTAGAGCAATGACTGCCTGTAGGAGATAACATATAAGGAGAGACTTAGACAGTGAGGAACGCAAGCCAAGTAGAACAATCTGGAGTGGAATGCCTGGAATGAGAGCTGGGCAGAGAGTGGAAATCAAAAGGGTCAGGGAGTCAGCGTCAGGGCACGGAGAACCTTGTTTAGAACTCACACCAGAATAGGCAGAGAGCTGCTGAGAAGCTCATTCAGAGGAATGTCACAGTTTAAGCTGTCTTTTTGATGAATGACTGGCAATCCATCTAAACAGATTTGGCACTACAGTTAGGAGGTTACTGCAGTGGCCCAGACAAAGGGTAATGAAGACCAAATCTAGGATAGCAGCTGTAGGCTTGGAGGAGAGAAGTTGGGTTAAAAACATAGAGGAAGTAAAATCTACAATACTGGGTTATGCATTATACCCTGAAGGTAAGGTAGAGAATGAATCAGGTTCTTCACTTGAGTGAATAAGGATACCAACAAACGTGATGGGAGTAGAAGATAATTCTCTTAACCAATAGCAGCCACATAGTGCTGAGGGGCCCTTCAGCACGTTGATGAGGAGCATGAGCTTTTGAGCTCTATTTCCATTTTTCAGAATTTAGATTAACTTGAGAAAGTGTCTGAATCTTTCTAGTTTTCTCACATATAGAAAAAGATGATAGTACCAATGTCATAAGAGTATTATGAGGATGATATAAGTAGATTATATTTAATTGCGTAGAATAGTTTCTGGGTTATGGCAAGAGATAACTGTATATGTGTGTATATATATATATATATATATATACGTGTATATGTATAAGTATATGTGTACATAGAAACACACACATACATATATACTCAAGGTGTATATACATATGATGAGTAGTACAGAACACAAATGACAGGAACACTGACACTCAAGAAATAGAGTGTAAGTGAAGCATGGGGTAGATCAAGGAGAAAACAAAGAGACATAGTGTGGCATCAGAAAGCCCAAACAAGGTGCGCTTGGGTGGCTCAGTCAGTTAAGCATCAGCCTTTGGCTCAAGTTATGATCCCAGGGTCCTGGGATTGAGACCCACACTGGGCGTCGTGCTCAGCGGAGAGCCTGCTTCTCTCTCTCCCTCTGCCTGCCACTCCCCTCCTTGGGTGCACTCTCTCTCTCTGTGTCAAATAAATAAATTTTAAAAATCTTAAAAAAAATAGAAAGTCCAAACAAGAAGTGAGCAAATGTTAGATACAGTTGAGAGATCAAGCAAAATAAAGACAATAAAGAATTTTTAAGGTAGCAGGTAGGTGTACAGTGAAATATCATTTCTCATACTCTTCTTCAGATGAGGCTTTACTGTGTTTGAAAGTAAGAATGAGGACTACTTCTCTCTCAGATGTTGTCAGTTCCATTTTGCCAAATCAATAAAAGGCATAAGAGCAAACACAGTTCAACTGGATCCCTACATCACTCCTCAGATCAGAATAAATCCAGATGTGTCAAAGATAGATATGCAAAATATGAGGCCAAAGTATAGAAGAAACAAATTCATAAACATTATGTAATCTAGGGGTAAAAATAAAGTGCTCTATTTAGACATGACAAAATATTCAGAACTATAGAGAAAATAATTTACAACTTCTCTAGAGAAAAAAAAATTAAAAACTAAAAACAAACAAACAAACAAAAAACCAAACTGTAAGTATTTGTCAAGATTAATTGTAGCAATTCAGGGCCCCTAGGTGGCTCAGTCAGTTAAGAAGCTGCCTTCTGCTCAGGTCATGACCCCAGGGTCCTGGGATCGAGCCCCCAAATCCAGCTCCTTGCTTAGTGGAGAGTCTGCTTCTCCCTTTCCCTTTGCTGCATCTCTTTCTCTCTGTCAAAAAATAAATAAATAAGTCTTTAAAAAATTTTTAGAAAAGATTTATTGCAACAATCATAAGGCCAAGATCTGTGCTAAGTGAAAAATTCAACAAATTTATCAGAAAAGTCCAACATCTTAGTAGAAAAATGGACAACAGACATGAGTGATCAACTCCAAGAAATGAGAAACAAATAAGAAGTCTCCAAAAATATTCTCCATACATACATCAGTTAAATCCATGAAACAATTCCATTTATCCTCAGCCAGGTAGGCAAAGTTTAACAAGCACTAAATATCTTTTAATGTCAAGGTTATTAGAAAAAATAGTCACTAACATTCACTAGTATTATGGACTATTAAAACATTCTTTTTTTTTTTAGATTTTATTTATTTATTTGACAGAGGGAGAGAGATCACAAGTAAGCAGAGAGGCAGGCAGAGAGAGAGGGGGAAGCAGGTTCTCTGCTGAGCAGGGAGCCTAATGCAGGGCTCTGAGATCATGACCTGAGCAGAAGGCAGAAGCTTAACCCACTGAGCCATCCAGGCGCCCCCTAGCCCCCTATTAAAACATACTGGAGGTTAATTGGCAATAGCTTTTAAATTTTAAGTGCAAATATCAATCAATCCCTCCTACAAAATACCTGGCCAGTACTCTTCAGAACTGCCAGGGTGATGGGAAACGAGTGAGGAGTGAAAATAGTCACAGCCCTGAAGAAAGAAGAAACATGCTGACTGAATGTGATTACTCTGGATTGGATTCTGGAACAACCCAATGAAATGCATTAGTGAAAATATCCTCCTGAAATCTGGAGTCCAGTGAATAGTAATGTGCCAATATTGGTTTCTCAGTTTTCA